>JADRCD010192700.1:0-15000 GCA_019843815.1 Montemys delectorum | reverse complement strand
TTGAGATATGTACGTGTTTATTTGTGTATGTATGTAGTAATAATGTCCATTGTACCCACACACATTCATATACTTGTTTATTGTTTATATCGAATGCATAAATTCCATGAAGCCGATATCGTGATTTAATAAACCAGTCCTCTAATTTTTTTCATATGTTATGGGGCACGCAGGTGTGGGTGCACACATGCAAAGATACATCTGTAGAGGCTGGAGGACAGCCTTGGGTGTGCATCTTAGCTTTACATCCTACCTTGTTTGAGACAAGGGTCTCTTTGCTGTTTATTGCTGTGTACTTCAGCCTAGCTGCCCCTGAGCTTCTAGGAATTCTCCTGTCTCTGCCTTCCATCTCCCTGTAGGAGTGTTAGCATTAAAGATAAGACCCTCATCTATCTCCCCTTGGGTTCTGGGGAATCCAAACCCAGGTCTGCACACACAGATAGCAGTTTCTACACTGAGCCGTCTCCATAGCCCTGACCTGCCCCTGAGCATGACTTTTTTTCAGCGCGCTCTTTACTGCAAGCGTTAGTTTGAATGGGTTTTAGGTTGAATTGCTGAGTGAAGAGGTATCACGATTGCTGTCTTTCCTTACACATTTACCCAGCTTCCTAAAGTTAAAGTCTTATTTAAATCCTTCAAGTTTATCTCAAATCCAGGGGATCCTGCAGAAGAGCAGACAGGAGGCTCACAGACTGCCTGGAGGCAGTTCTCTTGCATCCTCCCTTCCACATAGGATGGGAAGCTATGTGTAGCATCCACAGGTTTTTTTTTCTTATTTTTTTAAATTTGTGTGTGTGTATGTGTGTGTGTGTGTGAGTGTGTGTGTGTGTGTGTTTGCCAGCATGCATGAATGTGGACCATGTGTGTGCAATGCTCCTGGAAGCCAGAAGAGGGTGTTGAGTCTCTGGAACTATAGTTAGAGACTGTTGTGAGCTGCCATGTAGGATCTGGAGATGAAACATCAGTCCTTTGCATGAGCAGCAAGCAGGTTCTCCTAACCTCTGAGCTATCTCTCCAGCCCCATACCAAGACTAAATGTAGTCTTAGTAAATAGCACATTTTCCCTTTGAAATTAACTGTATACAACTCATAGACAAAAAGTCAATTTCATTACATCATACTTTTCTGTTTGTTTGGGTTGTTTATAAATGTCAACACAAAGGGCTTTTTAAGTGAAGGCTCGAATTTTCTGCAAAGTCAGGGAAGGGAAATAGGAAGATATCTGCTTTGCTCATAAGGTATGTAAAATGGTTTGTATCATAAGGTAGGCGGAAGCCTGTCGTGAGGGCAGTCAAAAGCTGTAAGTCTTGCCTCATCTGTGTTCTGACACTTTTCTATCTCTTCATGTAATCCTGGAACAAATACACATTCTCACAGTTTTAGTCAGTTTGACACAAACTAGATGTACCTGTGAAGAGGAAATGTCAACCAAAGAACTGCCTCCATCAGATCGGCAGCTGGGAAGGCCTGTGGTGCATTTTCCTGATTGGTAGAGGACGGCCCAGCCCACTGTAGACAGTGCTATCCTGGGCAGGTGGGCCTGGGGTGTTTGAGAAAGCAGGCTGAGCAAGCCAGGGGAAGCAAACCAGTAAACTCCTGCCTCCAGGTGCCTGCCTTGAGCTCCTGCCCTGACTTCCCTTGATGATGGACTGTCAGCTATAAGCTGAAATAAACCCTTCCTCCCCCAAGCTGCTTTGTGTTGTGATACAGCAATGGAAAAGCAAACATGTACCAAGTACCCATGTTACAAGGCAAGACCAGGCAAGTGCATGTAAGGTTCCTGTTTGCACAAGAGTGTGGTGCAAAGGTCCAAGTGCAGGTATTGTGTGGAGCTCCTAACGTAAACTCAGAACCACACGGAGGGCAGGACAGGGAGGGGACAGCCGACATCATGAGGCCAAAGAGACCTCAGATCAAAGTGGGAAAAGGATAGAAACCATTACTTCGGGGCCCAACCTACCAGGAAGACGATGACAGAGTCACAAGTTTCATTCTTGTGTGTGCATCACTTTGGTGGGAGCTTGAAGACGGATCAAATCTAGTGTTGGTAAGTGCTCAGAGATTTCAGAGTCCCTGGTGCTCTGAGTGGAAGCTGTTCCCTACCACCCATTGAATGCCTTGGGTGTACCCTCTGCTGTAATCCCAGGTCAGGTGCCAGGAACCACCACATTAGCTGAGCACACACACAGAGAGTAACCTCTGTAAACACGAAGGGAAAGAAAGTTGAAAGTCATATGCTTATATGTAATAGTATAACATATCATATATGATATATACGAGTGACTGATTAGGATATATAAGAAAGTTTATTTCAGAACAAGGAGTCATTTCACAGAAAATAAACACGCTCGGATGGGCTCAGGTGGAAATGGTTTCAGCATTGGCAGTGTTGGTAAGAAGTCATTATTCTTCTAGATCCCCATACAATGGAGCAGTGCCATAGCTGTGAGCTTCATGAGAGCAGTATGCGTTATAAAGAGAGCGGGGAAATGGCAGGCAAGCTTAAAGGCCCCATTCAGACGAGCAAAAGCACTTAGGAATGCAGATAGTTTAGATATGTGCATGTCATGGGCGTATGGGGGATGTTTGAAAAAACATTTTGTGCTGTTCAGGGCAATTCCAACAAGGAGTAGGTATAGGGGCAGAGGTGTCTCATCCTGGCCTTAGAGAGCTCACTGTTTCACAATAAACACTTGATTTTTAAAAATTAAAAGTGATCGCTTGAATACAAGAGGACCAAGGAGCTCCTGTGTTAAGCAAATCTAACTTCTTGGGATATCAATGGGGACCCTGAGAAATTTAGTCACCTGAGACGGGCTACAGGTTAGGTTCCCAGGGCTCTGTCTTATGGTGACATTCAGTGGCCATAGTTGGAAGTGTTGTTTGGACACAGAATAGACACATAGCCTCAGTGGACCAGGGAATTAAAAATCCCAGGGATGGAGGGATTAGTAGCTTCAGGTGGGCACACTTGGCTTGTTCTCAAGTTCTTTCCTGTCTAGGAGAGACCTCTATGTCCTGGAAGGTTAAGTGCTTTGCCCAAGATCACCTCACCAAGACTTGAATATGTGCCATCTACCAATTCTTTCTAGACACTTCTATATACATGTGGAACATGTAACATTGAATGAGTCACTTTTCTTGTTGCTGTAACAAAAATCCTGACAAGAAGCAATTTAAGGAAGGTTTACTCTGTGTATGATGCCCACACTAATGAGTATGCCTGACTATGGGCTGCAGAGAAAGGCTGTACTTTATTCAAAAGCTCTAGGGGTCTGCTACACAGAAGGACCACCCATGGGGACACAGGACATGAGATTGATCAAGTCACAACTAGAGCAGTTTTATGATGCGCCTATACCCACATGCTGGAAGGATCTGAACTCATGACCTACACAGGCCTTAAAAACAATTCCTACTGTCTTGTCATTGTTGTTATTGCTGCTGCTGTTGTTGTTGTTGAAGGTCTGGGGTCAGAGCTGCAGGATTGCACATGGTAAGCTACTTAGTTTACCAGGAGTAAAACCCCAGCCCACCATGAGATAAGGACTTGCCAAAAATCCCAGGGCTGGCTAAGAAGATAATAACAAAGGCAGACTTGTGAAATAAAAAGTGTCAAATATATTCATGCCAAGAAGAGAAGCTATCCCAAGGTGTATTACATGGAAAAACATACTGCTTTCTATCAGAGTTTCTTGTGTATAAATCATAAATGTACACACTAGGCAATATATAACCTTCATTTTTTCACAAGTGTTTTTTAAGTATCCAGTACATTTAGAAGCAACAAATGAAAGAAAGAAATCCTCCTTTAAACTTTCTTCTGTGCCCTAATCATTCATTCACATATATGATATACACATATATATTATATGTGTATATCATATATGTATAAAATTATATATGGTCACACATGTGATTATTTTATTTTTTCTTCTCTCATACATTTCACCCTGACTACAGTTTCCCCTCCATCCTCTTCTCCCAGTCCCTCTCCCCTGCAGTCCCCTTCCTCTCCCCTTCCCTCCCCTCCTACCCACTCCTTCCTTTCTGTTTAGAAGAAAGCAGGCCTCCCATGGATATCAGCCAAACACTGCATATCAAGTTTCAGTATGATTAGGCACCTCCTCTCATATTAAAGCCTGATAAGGCAAGCCAGTAGGAGGAAAAGGGCCCCCAGAGCAGGTGAAAGAGCCAGTGCTAGCCCCCTTTCCCTCTGTTAGGAGTCTCACAAGAAGACCAAGCTACACAACTGTAATACAATATGCCAAGGGCCTAGGTCAGTCCCATATAGGCTCCCCGGTTTTCAATTCAGTCTCTGTGAGCCTCTGTGAGGCCAAATTACTTAATTCCATAGACATGATTTTAAACTTTATTTTCTTTCATGTTAACAGAGTGCTATCTGTGTGAGCACCAAGCTAATAATGGAATAGTTTGTTTTTCCATGGTTTGTCTCGATTTTTAGAAATAAACTCTGTAAAATAAAAACCAAGTTAAAAATTGAGGGCTCATTGGAGAGATTGTGCGAAACTGAGGCATGCAAGAAAGAATGAGCCACAATCACAGATGATCCAGGCAAATGCAAGAACTGCCCCCCTCAGATACGTCTACACAGAAGAGCGCAGTAGTGTGATTCTCATTGCTATACACAGGACCAGACAAGACAACACAGTAAAGAAGGAAGAAATTATTGTGGGTCACAGCTTGAAGATGCAGTTTGAAGATGGCATGTGCCAGGAGATTGGGGCAGTTGCTTATGTTTTATCCAACCAGGAAACAGAAAAAGATACACGTGGCCCTCTGCTCACTTTCTCCTTTGTATTTGGTCCTGAATCCCAGCCGATGGAATGAGTTCTGAGTCTTCCTTCTTCAGTTAAATGTCTCTGGAAGCATACTGAGACACACTCAGAGATATGTATCAGGGGAATTCTAAATCTAGTCAGTCTGTGTCAAAGGTTGGCCACCACAAACACACAAACTTCATGCATGTAGCTACTGGCACTATTGCTTTGAGCTTTTACAAAGTAGTCATGTCTTCTTCTCCTGAGCAGGACACTGAATCCTGAACAGGAGATGGGTGTAGCAAAAGATGCTCAGTGGTCACGATGATTCTAAGAGGATATGAGCTTCTTCATTCGACTTCCTCAATACTCCATCAACCACTACACAGCACTGTCCCCAGTCCTCACTGAGCCAGAAATGCTGCAAGTCCCAGGACATGCCAATGCCCAAGGGGACATCTCCTGCTCACTCACATCTTGCTTCCTAACACCACTATCCAAGTGTCACTCCAGTCCCTCAGCACCCAGAGACAATTCTCTGGCTCAGCACGAAAGGCAAGTGCTTAACACTTTAGCCCAGCCAGCCGCAGGTGAAGCCTGCCAGACTACCTCACTACTTTTCCATCCCAGAGTTTTCTAATAGTTTGAGGAAGCACCAAGGCCCAGGGGATGTCAGTCCTCTTTCCAGCTACAGTGCCTGATATACCCTCCACCATGAGAGGCTAGGAACATGAGCGCTCACAGCACACTTAGCTGGTGCCTGGTTCTGTAGCCCACATTCCCTACAAACAGCCTGCCTTCCATCCTGCCAGCCCGATTGTTATAAAGGCCCGCGTGTTTGCAAACATTTGGGGAAATAGCCTCTGACACCTACATGATGTTTTTTTTCATACTTGATCAGTTTTATTACTCCATACATGGTGTTTCCCCACACTTTAAATCCTTTTATATGAACAGCAAAGATCATAGTTATGACTACATAGAGGTCACCACTGCTCTGTATAAAGGTCAAGTTCTCCTTCCAGGCGGTGCATGTAAACATTACGAAAGCAAGCTTCCCTCCACTGCTCCTGCTCTGAAATCAGTCCTGCTCTGCAAGGGCAGAGCTGAGCTAGGCTAACACCACTCCCCCACACACACCCGAGCCTGGCAGGTAGGATCAGGAAGCCTGCAGGCCAAATCACAGCAAATTTACTGATATCAGTGCCAGGCCACCTCCGACATCACAAAGCTAAGAGGTCAACCTTGTCATAACTGCTTAAGGATGTTGTTATCCTTGGAGGAGGTCACAGGCTTGCAGAGTGGATGATCCTTTTTGTCCTCTGACCAGGCTTCCAGTTAAGCCTAAAATCACATGACAGGAAAGTCCTTCTGAGACTATCCCCCCTCCCTCTCCCTCTCCCTCTCCCCTCCCCTTCTCCCCCCCTCCCCGCTCCCACACACCTCTCCCCCTCCTCCTCCCTCTCCCTCTCAATCATTCTGGTTTAGGAACATTTCCCTGATATTCTTAACTCTTCAAATGATTGGGTCTTGCTTTTTTTTTTAACAAAAAAATTAAAACAACAGCAAAAAAACCAAAAACATGCCTTTATAATTGAAGTTAAGCCCGCATTCTCTGTGTAAAATTTATTTCCAAATTGTGTCTGCTTTTATGGACAAAAATAATCAGGAAAAGCCAGTGGCTACAAAAACTGCCAACAAAGTGAACCTCTAAAGAGCTAATGACTCAAGGGTGGTTCTGCAGACATAGAAAGCATGTTAGGGTCCGCACTATTTGTCATTAACACGAATTCTGAAAGCTTGGCTAATATAATGTGACACAAAATTAGTCAAACACAATTCATGCAATATTGTTTAATTTTACTCCTCATTTAACTTGGTTTTAAGCAAAATCATTATGTCACATGATAACGTTCACTCGAACAAGAGATATTTCATAATGGTCACCGACTTTAGAAATGAGTTATTAGGCGCTCCACGTTGAACACATTCTTAACTATGGAAACTATAAAGCTAATAGCTTAATCATATTTTGACACCATCTGCATACTTTATGCATTATTTACAAGAAAGATATAAAAATGAAGCCACTGAGTACCCTACACGATACTTCACCGTCATAGTTAACTGGTTAAAAATATAACACATTTATCTTCGAGGGACTTTATATTTGCATAGAGGTATTTGCATGCCATGTAGCAATGTGCCGTTAATGTAAAATTTAACCTTTGTTCTTTCCCTTGGATATGTAAGATATACTCATTAAGTTAAAAATAATGGCAAAAAAATAACTCTTCTGGCGATATACATTTCATAAATTATTCCCCAGAGCGGTAAGGAAAGGTAAAATGTGGGTGGGAAAATGTTTAATTGAATTAATTTCTCATTTTCTCTATTTTTATTTTACAACTCAGAGGCAGAGCAATTTGACTAGTAGATGTCAGCCCTGTGACTCACAAAGGCATTCCTCTCAATTACTCAGGGCGTCAGCTCTCTTAATCCTGCATTAAAACAGTTCCACACTTCAGGACTGAGATGAATAGGTGGATCATCTGCACACCTGTTCAATGGATGGCCGGGTACCCCCACAGAGGGGGGTGCACAGCTACGGTGCTTAAAGCATATTGCATCATTAGACATTTGAGGGGAGTGCAAAACAGTTCCTAGCTTGTCTTGGGTTGTAATTCGCAATGTCAAGTTTCTAATTAGTTCCCTGCATGAACTTCCACAGAAGTGAGACAAAGCTTTCAAACTCTTGTGCAAGTCTGTGGTATCAGAACTCCCTATTCTTTGTCTCTCTGTCCAGGTATCCTAAATCCAAAGTGCCTAGAGCTGCATTGAGGCCAGCAGTGGACCCAAGTCTTCCTGCACTAAAAGGCAAAGGAAAACAGAGATATCAAGTCCACATGTGCACTCAGGTCCTTTCCTGAATGGTCAGATCTTGGGTAATTTTCTCTACTCAAAGTAACTCCAGTCCGTGACTGTGCGTGTATCAAAGTTGGCATTGCCCACTAAAAAGGAGCCAGTGTGTCCTAAGTACCAACCTGAAGCCAGTTGAGAGAAGCAGACTAGAGACAGGTGAGTACAGCTGGGCTGCATAGGCCTCAGCATCTGGGGAAAGGCCAAGCAACTAGGGTAGAAAGCAGGGAGTCAGGAGTGCGAAGAAGGCTCTTAGAGGAAAGATGAAGATCAGCATGCAGGGGGTTCTCAGAAGCTCATGCTGTGGCTAGGGTTACTCACACCCCATTCCTAAATATGTATGCCTGGAGCTTGCAACTTAAAAGACAAACACACGAAGGGAGAAATCTGGGCACTGGAAGAGGTTGGATAGGACTGAGCAAACAGATCTGGTCCTTGGCTCCTGCCCCCAGAGAAGATGTCGCCTCCTCTCTGTTCATAGATGAAGTATTGATGTCTGTGGGGCTATTCTACATTTCTGGGAATCTGGCAACCTCAGTTTGCTTCCAGTTCATTTTTCCATGGAAACATACTATTGGCCCTCACTAAGTGACCCACACACAACATTCACCTTGACCCTGCCTAGACTACTACCTCTTTAGAAGAAAGACTGCTCAGTCATCTACTAACGTCTCTTGGGTATAGTCAAAATTCTGTCCTCCAGGCCAGTGAGATGGATCTGGGAGTAAGAGTGCTTGCCACCAAGCTGACAAACTAGTTACAGCCCCAGATGAACCAATTCCTGACAGACGTCTGAGGTGCACGCCCAGGCACACACATGCACATTCAAGAGCTAACACACACACACACACACACACACACACACACACACATACACACAAGTCAATTTAAAAATAAGTATTAAAATAATTTTGTCCTCTGATTTGGGAGCACTAGTCCATCTGCAGTGAGCCCCTCGCTGCCTGTGTTTACAGCTTTTAGTATCTAGAAGCCGTCTCTCAACAGCCTCAGATGGCAAGCACCTTCCTCTGGCTTCTGCTCTCCCAGCAAGATTTTTTTTTTAATGAACGTGCTATTTATAAGTAGACAGGAGACATATGTAAGCTATGGGAATGCATTTATTTACTGCATATCCAGTCTTCCAAAATATTGCATTTCTTCTTTTTGGTGGCACTGAACAGATCAGCACACTGAGATTTCAGGCGTTTTCTGAAAGAAAGAGAATGACCCAAAACACAAAATCTTTCAACAAATAGAAACGCTGGTTCTTTAAGGAGGCAGCAGAGCCCTCTTGCAGCAGAGACAGGCGCTTCCGCAGACGCACCATGCTCAACTTGAACTTATCCACTGTGTTTCCTGGACTCTGATGTGTATGTGATTGTTCTCGCAAAGGTTCTCACCGAGGTAAATAAAATTGTAGAACCTTGGAAACACGCTATTATTACAGCCAGAGAGAAGGTGTGCAGAATGGGAAATGCCTCTCTGAGGGATAAATTACATGTGATGAGGGCTAAAAGAATACAGCTCCTATTTCAGGAACTCTTCCAGGCAGAGATTTGGCAGTTTTAGCGTTCCTTTCAAGACAATATGTGCACACCAAAAACATTATTCTCCACAGAGCGCCCCAGAGGCCACAGGCGTCACGTGGATGCCGTGGTTTCTCCATTCCCTCAAATTCAACACCGATCTTCTTTATTAATTTTAATTTGTCATCAATAGCCTGACAGGCATTCTTTCGGCAAGAAATACTACAGTAAGCTGTTTCACCCACTGTGGCAGCTATTAAAAGTAGGAGGGTGATTAGCAGGAATGAGGTCGAACAGAATAATGCCAGTATAAGTCGCTACCGTGATATGTGTAACACAGGAGGGTTTGTTATGTTCACTGAAATGTAATTTAAAAACGGGACACCAGCACCTGCTCTGCCGGCTCCTGGGCTGCTCAGATCAGTTGGGCATCCTCAGCTATGTTTACCATTTACTATGTTTCTAATAACTACAGTTAAAATAAACTTAATTGTTGCCATCTATTTCACGTACACAGGGAAGGTAAATACATCATCCTGTGATTGGGCCAGATGATACAAAGCAAGATGAATTAATCAGCAGTATTGGCGATTGAAAAATTAGCTTTCATAACCATCTTACAAAGACCTAAATAAACATAGTTCTCTGATGAGCTTCGTGTTCACTAAACAAGGATATCGTCAGGATGTCAAGAGATTCTTCCATTCATACAGAAATACCATGGCATTCCAGTACTTGTCTTAAGAAAATTGTGAAATTTTTATAGATGTTAGACATATAGCCCTCACCTGTGTTCTTTTGGAAAAAAAAATCACTAACCCAAGCACATAACCTGGGATGATTGCTGACCCAGAAATCCCAATCTCCAGCCTCTTGCTGAACTTTTAAAGAACGCAGATGCGCAGTTACCTCCAGCCATTTAAAACTTCGTGAGATTTAAACCAGGGGCTAAGAATAGAGAAAAATGTATTTTAAATGTACAGTATATTTTCAACACCACAGCCCAGGGGGCAAAACAGCTATCGACAGTCTTTCTCTGAGTGTGCTCCTGGTCAGTTGGGCTTCATGCTAAATGTCATTTAGACTGCTTAGTCGAAGGCACCACTCACACTTGGTGTGTAGGTCATTTGGAGCACACTGTAGCCGGCAGGGCAAGGGCATGTGGACAGCGCAGAACCCAAGCTCATTATCTGTCAGCTCAGTAGCAATATGGTCCAGTCTCTTGCCTACAGGATACCACCCCGGGTGCACAAATGTACAGGTTCAAGGACAAGTGTGTTCAATCCATTTCATACCTGCACATCTGTGCAAAACAATAAAAAAATAAAAATTAAAAAAAATGTAATTTGCTTACCCATTCTGAAGTGGGTACTTAAAACTACAGGTTGGCACAAATTTTCAAAAGGATCATAGAAGACTATTTTTCTGTATTTAAAGAAATAATGTGTTTGAGTATGACTTGGGGGGGGGGGAGGTGCTGTCTGAGTAGCCTGTAAGATGAAATGAACTCCAGCCACAGAAGCTTGTCACTGGTTGTAGAGATTTTTATCACAAAGGCAGAAGTGTAATGAGCATCTCCTTAAGTCTGCCTTTGGACCTAAAAACAGCACAGGAGATAAATACCACCCCTTTCCCACAGTTGCTATCTTGGAAGCTGTGGGGCTTGGTCTCAATGCAAAGGGAATACACGAAGAAAGAGACACACGGCAGGATGCATGCCTTGGACAGTTTTCCTCCCCAGAACTGCCGCTTGCTGGAATCAAGCAGTGCTACGGGAGGCAATTTGAGAAGCAGTTTCTCCAAGCGTCAGAGCCTGTCACATCAGACGATCAGACAAATTTTATAAGAAAACCAATGAATGCTAAATATTGCCGTCGTGTTTGCAGAGCCCGGGCTCCCAGCTCACCCAAGGAGGAAAAAAAAAAAAAAAAAAAACCCGAGCAGCCTGGTACCCAGAGGCACTCTGTTCCCACTAGCCCCACCCCACGGGCGCCACTGGGCTTTTACATAGCCGCTCCATTTGAATCCATGATGGGCCCGGTGTTTGTAATTCGACATCAAGCAGCCGTGGTGTATGGCGTTTATTTGTGTTGTTGTTTTGGCAGGTTATCCAAGGGGCCCTTCTCATCTGACATGTCAGGTCGACAATCAAACAAAGAGCACCAGTGAATTCACTTTTACAGTTAGGCAAGCTGAATGCTATTACCCGTGTATTTGTCACCGACCTGCAGATTCCTGCCTCTAATCTGCCATCGGATGGATGCTACAAAGTGAAGAGTCGGGGACATGCGTGTCCCGGTAACTACCTGCTGCCAGCTATTATTGTAAGGATCCTGTGATTTTCTTTATTCTGAGTAGAGAAAACAAGGCAGCTCTGGCAATAAAAAGGCGTAACAACTAGTCGCTTCCTGGCAGATTTGTCACTAGTGTGGATATAGTCAAGGAGCAGTTGTTGTTGTTGTTGTTGTTGTTGTTGTTGTTGTTGTTGTTGTTACTGTTGCTGTTGCTGCTGCTGCTGTTGCTGTTTTGTTGTACCAAAGGATGTATACACTTCAATGTAATATTGTAAACCTGGAGTGTGTGCTTCAAATAAAACCCTTTTTAGTACTGTGTATGCTGGTAAACAAAATAAAAGTGCGCACACCTTATAAAGAACTGCCCAAACCCACTCACATACACGTGCAGAATACAACCCACAAATCACTCCCTGACAGAAGATATTTTACGTTATATGATTTTGGGGTGAAAGTTATTATATTTTTATTCCTAAATCACATTAGCATAGCCACAAAACCATACATTATCAAGGCTTTCCAATCTGCTTCTAAATACCCTCTAATGATGGATTGTATCTTAGGGCCTCTTGAGGACCCATGGTTAACTCCATCATCATAAGTTGTGAATTAAATTGCAAAAAAAAAAAAAAAAATCAAGTGTTTCTGGTAATTCTTTTATTTCTCCACATGGCACAATCAGATCGATTCCTGTCCCCTGTTCAGTACAAAAATACATCTTTGGAAATAATCGGTCACCAATAAAATCTTCCTCCCTCACCTGACTCTAATATCTGTTTTAAAATTAACTGGGAGGGGCTCCTAAAAGTTGACTAATTCATCTAGCAATCTCTCAGAAGTTGCAAAGAGGTGTCCATCAAGCTGCTCAATTGCAGGTGGTCCGTTTACATTTTGCCTTTTGTGTTTTGAAAATCATAGGTGACTTCTACAGGAGTCTCTCTTACAGCAAGCCTAGGGCCTCCAGGTATGTCCACAGGACCAAGGCAAGGAACAAAGACCGCGGTATCTTGGTATTCTCCCATCCAGAGCAGGAGTTGAACAATTCCAAACAATAAAACCCGGCCCAAACAAAGAGTGATTAATGACTCGGGGAGCTGCGATGCCCGACGACCAGAGAGGCTCAGAGTGGGTCTTTGAAGGGGAAATGAAAAGAGTTTCAGGCTTTAAATATTTACCATTTCATTCATCAGTGGAGCATGTAAACGCAGAAACAAATATTCAAACATGGTTTTCCCCAGACTCTATCCCCCACTTCGTACTCACTCGTAATGCCTGTTTATGGCAATCAGCATAATGGAAGTCGCACAAGAAAACAGGTTAGAGACAGCGACAATTATTCAATGGGAGCTGGGCGTTCCCCTCCTGAATTTTGTTTGCCACCGGAGTTTCCCTTGGGTTCCATGGGGCAGCGTAACATACTCAAAGCGAGGAACCAAAGTTCTAGTTGTATTTTACTGTGTATTTACAATATATTATTGAAATTGTGGACCATCTCCATAGGAGCATACACACTTTATTATCGTCCAGAGGGGGCACAAATAGGAAACGCTCCCATGACTACACCATCCTTCTTCGCCTAATGCCTGTTAAGACATTGCTATTGTTAAAATAATTGTGAGACATGTTTTCATTTTCTATTGGTAAGCTTGTTTTGCTCTGTGCATCTCTGTGTGAAAGAGCATGTATATACTTTTACTGTTCAGTATGATTATTCTATATTTTCCAGCTTAGTAAAGTCAGGTTACTATTATTTTATATCATGTTACTTTCATGCGAATATTTGGTATTGTATTCACTGTTTCCCTAATAGTGAGGATTATTTTATGAGATCAAAATCATTGTTATTTATATTCTACATGTGTGTGTGTGGGGGGGCAGCCTCTGTAAATGAACTTGCCCAAGGTTCCACAACTAGGGAGTGGAGAGCCAGGGTTTGAACCCTACTCTGGATGGATGACCCCTGCCTGAAACGTAGTCTTCCTGTTTCTCACCTCCTCTCATGCTCCCATCTAGCTCGTGGTCCAGAGGGAAGAATCTATGCAGTATAAAGCCTTGATATGGCTCACCCCCATATCCAGGAAGGAAGAAATGCACCTCATGTAACACTATGACCCATGCCCAGGTGTTTCATGGGGGCAAGGGGATAGAGAGGCCAAAGAAGGAAAAGACTGGAGTGGGGAGATGGAAAGGGAGAAACCTGTCATATGCCAAGCTCTCTGATCCTCTAGCCAACAACAGAAGAGTGTGGTAGATAGAGATGCTGCTGTCCAGACAGCTAACTATCAGCTCTGCAGGTGGAGTCTCCTAAATGTGGGATATTCTGCAAGTTTTAGCTGCTTCAGTCTTTGCAGAATATAAAATTATCCCACAAGGCTTTGTGCAACCTACTGCCATGGCCCTGGACCCTTCATGTACTGTTTTCTGTGTCTAGGTCTTCCTTCCTCCCTCCAACCCCCAGTAGCCATTTGGCTCCCTACCTGGGCTTATCACCTCCTTTCAGCTCTGACCTTATCACCTCCTTCATGATCCCAGCACCCTTTTCCCATTGCCCACCGAAATCCAGCTTCTCAGTGGGTGTCTGTGCCAGGCAGGCCATGGGTTCCTAAAAAATTAGATCCATTCTGGTTTCCTCCCAGCCCTGCCAGAGGTCCTGGCAGGTGACTCAGGATATCTCTAGGATTGATGAATGAATGGGTCTAATCAGCGTGGTCTTCAAAAATGCAAATAGAAAGCATAGTTTAAATGTTTTTCTAAACACTCTGCTTAGAACTTCATCTTCCTCTTTTTCTAGCTGTTCAGACTGCAACTGACAAATCTGTATCACCCACACCTCCAGGACACATGGTGATGTATAAGTGTACATCGGGAGGTGATTGCCGTCATCAAGCTAATTAGCTTGTCCATCAGCACACACAGATACAAGTGTGCATGGCGAGAGTGAGTCACCCCTATTCTCTCTCAGTGAGGTTCAAGGCTCATCACAATGACTCAAGCTGCTTGACTGCTCAGTCTGAATTCCCATGGGTGTTAGGGCTGTGTGAACATATAACATCAAGATCCAGAAAAATCAGTCTAGAGGTTGCTAAAAAGGCACCAGCGACATGCATACCCCTGCCCTCATGGAGACATACACGTGCATACGTACTCACAGGCTTGCTGCACACAGCTTAGCACACTTAGAAAAATAAATCAGCAATGAAGGGCTCAGTGATCACTGCTCCACATTTGCAGATGCTAGGGTTGGCTTCGACAATGATTCAAGAAATTTTTTTTCAATTGAACTTTGGGGTGAGAGAGGCAATGTGGAGAAAGATTTTTTTTTCCAGTGTTGAGAATCCACAGAAAAATACGTAATGTATGTGATGGAGTGTGTGTTGTATGTATGTACGTGATGTGTGGTATATAGTACATATGAATAGTACATGTGGTGCATTGTTATATGAATGAATGTGTGTGTGTGTGTGTGTGTGTGTGTGTGTG
>JADRCD010192698.1:6586-30931 GCA_019843815.1 Montemys delectorum | reverse complement strand
CACACACACACACACACACACACACACACCACATACCTACATACACTCAGAATTAACTAAAATAAATTAATCTTTGGGTTTTTTTTAAAGGATGGCTATTTGTACAAGTACCATGTAGGTATAGTTTCCTTTATCCATGTGTGACCTACTAAGATATTGAACATGATGGACCACAGAGAGATTCCTTTAGAGTAACTGTGTTTGGACATCAGAGTTCAAATTCCCTCTATTCATGCTCATTCTATAGACCATTGTCAACTCTATTTCTAAAGGAATAGTTTTCAAACTGAACTGGATTTTCATTGGGTATGTTCTTGAGAAAGGCAGTTGAAACTGGTAGAGTCTGCATATCAAGGCTAGCCAGGTAGTTTCTGCTTATTAAGAATTTGATAATCCCTGTGTTTCTTAAGACAGATGTGTGCCTTAGCTAGGAGGTGGAAGAGTAACTTCTGGCAATAATCTCAGAAAAACTGTACTGGGTGCATTCAAGTGGTTGGTTTACTCCTGGCTTGAGGGTTCTGATCTCATATATGTAGACGCAAAGACTGACAAATCTGTTGTCTTCCCCACAATCCTCTTTGAAGATGTGATGTTCAAACTAAGATCTGAATGTCAAAAGTGGTCAGCAAATGTTGGCCAAACATCCCAGAAATAGCTACTTCACATGGCCTGGGCAACCACAAGATTTTAGTACACTCAAAAATCAACAAGAAACAAAATTTAAACAAAAAGTCAGTAGGTTTGGATTTTAATGACTGAGCTAGTAAGTGAAAAACCAGAGTAGTGGTCAGAGGTCAGGACAGTGACTGTCAACTCCCACTGCGCATCTGAAATGCATCTATCCAAAGGCTTGTGCAGTTTACCTGACATGGAACCCACCTACTAATGGCTTTGGTTTTGTTGCTGTTGTTACTACCTTCTCACTGTTATTTTAGGTTCTCCAGGTGATTGTAATTACAGACTAAAAATCACTGATGCAGTTCTAGCAGCTAGGTAAGAACTTTGGATTTTATTTTTAAGAACAATAGAAAAAGCTAGCTGCATGTGGTGACTCACTCTTGTAGTCCCAGCACTTGATTAGAGAATCAGAAGTTTAAGGTCAACCTCAAGTACTTAGCAAGTTCAAGGCCAGCCTAGGCTACATGGGACTCTAGGACTGGAAGCAACAAGACAGAAGAGAACAATGGGAAAGCACAAAGAATTCTAAATAGGTTACATGCCTTGGTATCTATGATTACAGTAATCCACAGAATGGACCAAAGAGTCAAGGGAGGCAATAATGAGGGAATCTACATGCTGCCCATTGAAAATGGTCATGGAGTCCATCTGGTGCACAGAAGTGTGAAGGTATATGAAACAGTGTGAAGCTGTGGCCCTGCATCTGATTTAAGGTTATGATAAAAGATGGATTAATGGAGTTTTGATTGGAATAACTCTGTATATTGTGACAATTATGGGAACTGGAGTTCTTAACAAGTATTTTTGTATGAGGGGGAAGAAATTAAAAATTGTGCTTCTTGCATGTTATATTTAAGACACATGTGAGATTGTAACATGGGAAGTGCGGGGATAGATATTTTGGGTGGGACTTGCAGAGTTCCTTCCCTGGCAAGAACAGAGAACTGAACAGTCAGGGAAAACGGGGGACTAAGCCTCTGGAAACTGGAAAGTAACAGGGTTGTACATTCACCTTGGGAGAAGCCCAAGCCTGGAAGTCTGCTAAATTGACACTTATAGGGCCTCTGGCTCCTGCTCTTTCTTCTATTAGTCCTGTACACACACACACACACACACACCACATGACTTCCTGCCTTTTCCCCTCTCAATGTCTTCTGGGAACAAGAAGCTGTCCTCGCAGAAAGGACTCCTTCATGTTCATTGTCTACATACATCCCTTTAACCCTGCTTCTAGATTTCCAAATTTGTTTTGTGGTCAGCACATATACTGTCACTTGAAGGATTTAGAAAAGAGACCAAAACTATGCAAAAGATTTGTGAGTGTCTGTGACATGTCTTTGGTATTTCAAGCCATGGATTGGGATCTTCTTAAGAGCAAGACTGAACATCCTTTTTGGGGAGGGTGGTTGTCGCCCTCTACGACAGTAGTTTTCATCTTTCCTAACGGACTGCAACCGGTTAATACAGTTCTTCATGTTGTGGTGACTCCCACGCACATAAAATTATTTTCTTGCTACTTTATAATTGTAATTTTGCTGCTGTTACGAATATTAATGTAGATATCTGACATGTGACGAAGGGGCCATGATATACAAGTTCGGAACCACGGCTCTAGGTGATCCCAGTAATACAGGCACTTTGTTTGTTTTTTGTTTTGTTTGTTTTTGTTTTTTGGTTTTTTTTTTGTTTTGTTTTGTTTTTTTCTTTGTGTAGCCCTGGCTGTCCTGGAACTCACTCTGTAGACCAGGCTGGCCTCGAACTCAGAAATCCACCTGCCTCTGCCTCCCAAGTGCTGAGATTAAAGGAGTGTGCCATCACCACCCGGCCAATACAGGTACTTTTAAATGAATTAAAATTAAGAATAGCAGCTCCATGCAGAATATCCTTGTATCAAAATATCATTCTTAAATTCAATTTAGAAAAAGAAACAGAAGTGGAAGGAAGTTGAACCACAGGTTTGTGATATGTAAACTCTAGTCAATTTATTTATTTGTCTCGTAAGAAAGAAATGAACTAGAGACTGCTATGTGGTATGGGAAGGGGTAGGGGGCAGGATAAAGACTACAGTCATGACCTCCCAGGATCATTTTATGTGATGACAGTCAAACGTAAATCTATGAGATAAGTCATTAGACTCAATTCCTGCCCTACCGCTCTTCCCGGGCTTCTCCCACCCTGCACAGCTGGAAATCTCTGCTATTATTGGTTCTTTGGGTCCCTCAATGATTATCCCTGTTTGAAAACTTCAAGTTCTTCAAGTTTAATATTTGAGATAGCAGAAAGATATCTCTAGAAATGAAAATGATCTCTGTTGTTATAGAAGTAATGGCTGAAATAACAGAAAAAGCATGGTCTGGTGGCTGATGATTCGGGAGAGGTGAAATCTTCCACCAGCATGGCCATGGATTATTTGTGACCACTGGAAGAGTCTCTTAAGGGGCTCCTGACGAGTTTCTGCACCCCAGAAACATATGAGTAACTTTCCTCCCCAGTGGCCCATGGGTTGGCTGACCTCTGATAGCCATCTTGAGTCTTGAAAAGAAAATACTGGGAAACATGAAGATTCCCAAAGAGTAAATGTGGATTTGACTTGAAGATGACCAAATTCCATCTGAACTGTTTTGTAAAAATGAACTGTCCAGCAACATTTCAGTTCTTCTGGAGTTTACTTAATAGGAGAATTTATCACAACTGGGATGCTGTCTATGGTACAATACTCTATGGTTTATAAACATCTTCCAAATCCTAAACAAGTAGCCATTTATGATACTGCAGGCACTGAGACAGCAGATAACTCTCCTGGCTCAGGGATCATCAAATCTTTCCCCAAGTCATGTCCTCTAGTTGTTTTTCTTCCTCAAAATTTAAAGTGGATAAGTAACTTGTCACTTGATGGATATTTAAAAATATTTTTGATAATAAATCACCATGAGATGTTTTTTTGTATACAACTTGGAGGGAGTACAAACGTTTGTATGGCACCACTATTACGAAACTTCTATTTGTGTCTATTTAGATACAAAAATACAAATGATGATAATTTATTTATTTCATTTATTTGAGCATTTGTGCCTATTCACACACAAATACATGAAGTAATCATGGGAAGGTCTAACACTTATCTCATTAAGAAACATTTTGAATGAAGTAAAATGATTCATTAATTTTTTTTGTAATCCATTGTTTTGGCCAACTTTGCACTCATAATTATAATGATAGCTCAATCCAAATGACATGTTTAATATTTAGACTGCCAGAACTGTGCTTCAAACGTTTATATTTACAAACGAGTTTGTCACAGAGAAATGAAAGACAAATCAATAAAACATTTTAAAGTATGAAGTTATATTTTTCATTTGGTTTCATTTGCATGTGTAAATTAAAATGAAAAAGCCATTTGAAGGGGGAAATAAAGGTTACAAATGTCATGACAGAAGAGCTCATCTATATACTTTTGTTTTAATCAATAATAGAATCAAATCGCTGTTGTATCAATGGCCAATCTTTCAAGTTCAAATAGACGAGAGAGTAGAAATCAAATATACTAAACATATTTTAGTGCAATAATGCAAATACATTATTTGCAACTGGTAGAATACAAGATGGAATAGCTTAGATGCCAGCTTTGACGTGTTTAAAGAAGTCAGTGACTTCTCAGAATTCTCTAATGGGAATATAATTAAGAAAGCTAGAAAATGTCTCTTAGACCATATAATGGATGCTCTGCATAGCCTTGCCTTTCTTCTTCAGTCAAGGACACAATCCTACGCTCTAAATAAGGATTCTTTGGCCACTGAGCAATGGTAGGAGGTATATAGTCTTCCAGCAAGATGGCCCCAAAAAATAGTCTCTCGTCAGAGTAATTGGAAAATGATCACTAGTGATTGTATGAGCACACTTCATTTGTGTATGTGTTACATATATGTAGAAACATATATAGCCTAATTTCCCAGTGTTAGCCTTTTTAAGTGCATAGTTTGATAGCATTAAGGTCCTTCACACTGTTGGATATCTACTGCCAGCATGTACATAAATATGAGTTTAAAATTACAGAGGGCCTCAAAAAGTACCATTGATAAGTTTCAGTTACTGATAGAATCTTTTTATAGACAAAGCTAGGGATAGGCTATCTTTCCCTTGTTCTCTGTGTAACTCTGAGAGTTTTGTCTGCTTCCTGCTGCCAAATGGATGCCATGTGAAAGTAGCCCTTGGCCTTCGCAGCTTAGAATTTATTTGGAAAATATTATCAGGCGTTGGACTCTTAGTGTTTCTTTTTAAAACATGGAATAGCCATGTGTCACTTATCCAGTAAAATATAAAAAGAAAAGGTAGATTCTGACGCGTGTTTTTTTCCATAGGAGGTGAGGCATATGCTCATCTCTCGGTAACTGAGGATCAGTCTTTGACACTTCAGACACGCAGTTAGGTAGATTCTGACGCGTGTTTTTTTCCATAGGAGGTGAGGCATATGCTCACCTCTCGGTAACTGAGGATCAGTCTTTGACACTTCAGACACGCAGTTAGGACTGCGACTGTCGTAAAGACATTTTTACCCTACAATGCCATCTGTTACTTTTACCTTAGCTCACACGTCTGAGCTAGCTGGGAACTTCAGTTTTCAATCATATACACACATTGATTAAACACTAGCTGTGTGCAAGCTCACCAGCATGCTGGCATCAAGAGGCATAATAACCATGTTCAGGACCCCTGGCTTACTTAACAAAGCCAGATTCTCTTGATATCAGTGGTGCAAGGGCAGATGATAATTGAACCAGGGAGAAAAGCAGAGGGCAAACTTCAGAGAGGAGTGGTCTAGGGAGTCTCAGAAAACCAGCAGGAGTGAGAGAAAGAAGAATGAGAGTTGAGAGAGGGGGAGCATCCCCCTCCCCTAGGACACTCCCTGGGTTCAGCCTGTTCCTGACTTGTATTTGAGCAACTTGAACTTTAAGTTAGCTACTGCTCAAAGCTCTGCAAGGAGTGGGTGGTAACTGAAACCAGCTGTGCTGGGATGATGGGAAGTCAGACAGCAGCACCAGAAGACTTCAGAGAACTGAAGAACCTTTAGGGAAAGCAGAGGTTGGTCTGATGCTCTCACGTCTCAATGTTCCTAAAACTCTGTGACGGCAAGACTCGGATATTTACTTCTTTATGAGCATTGAGGGTAAACAGAGCTTCTCATGAAAGGTCAGAACAACTCAGGGAGAGAAGTACGTAATTCCCACATCTCAGTGGCAGCAACTGAGGAAGGACCTTGAACTTTAAAAGTGGGTATGGTGGATTCGAGGCAGTGTGGCTCTGCCAGGCTGCCTAAGGAGGGAGAAAGTAGAAGTGGAAAGGAAAACACACCTGCCTTCTCCCCCAGGTTTTGTCTCTGTTATTTCTTCTCACTCTGTTGCTACTTACAGGTTTGATGAGAGGTGATTAGAAGCAGGAGGGTATAGAGGGATAAAGATTCAAGATGGCTACCGCTACATGCTTCAAGTTTCTAGATTCCTCCTCTTCTCGGAACTCCTATGCTGGGTGAGGGCTTGCTTTCAGAGCTTGTAAGATCCCCTGAGCAGAATGCTGACTTGGTTTCCTCCATGTGGCTAGCATCATTTTTTCTTTATGTCTGTGCCTCCTCTTCAAGATCAAGACTTTAGCAATGGTGGCGCTTTCTGATACTCTGGACCTCTCCCATAGAGCTTGTTATGCAACTGTCCTCAAGTGCTTGACTAACTGGATTGTCTCTGAGTTTTGCACCAAGTGTCTCAACTACACAGTCTTGGCAAATGGTAACACAGTGTGCAGAAGATCCCGGGATTGCTCTAAGTGCTTGTCAGTCTTCAAAATGCTGCTAAAAGCAAGTGCTGTCATTATTTCTTACTACATGAGTTATCAGTCACAGGAAGGTTAAAAACTTAGCCATAATCCCTGCTCTACTGTCAGCAGCAAAGACAAGATTTGAAACAAAGCAGTCTGAACCTCTTGTCCATGCTGCTATAACAAGACTATCCAGTGAATGATCATAACTTCGTTTTGCAAAGAGGAGAGCGAGTCTCAGAATTCAAGGGTGTAGCCATTTAGTCTGGGAGTTGGAATTAAACATGAAAGTTTCCAGATTTGTTTTCACTATACTACAGAACAATTTGTACCTTCTTAGCACAGAAACAGTTAAGTATTTTGACTGAGAAAGATGATAGGATTAGGCCATCCTTTATTCGAGGATGTAGGGTAAGTAGCCGGAGATCAATGGCCAGAGCAGGGGACAGAACTGTGGTAAAGTCATCTATTCTTGGCATCTTGTTCACAAGTCTTGTGTAGGGGAAGGAGTTGAGAAGGACAGTTTGGTTCATTTATTTTAATGCCAGGCTAAAGTGTATAGTATGTGAATATCTTGAAGCAAGAAAGAAATACAGAAAATGATCATTATCATATTGTGATATAATGATTAATTTCTATTCATCTAGGATGTACAGATAAATGTATTCATAAACATGTTTTGATCTGCCTTGTTTATATTTGAATTTCTTCAATTTAATATTGTAACCTGATTTCAATAAGTATTCTTCAGCAGGGTGAATTTTAATAGCTGCATAGTAAGTGAATACACTAATTTATTTCCCTCTGATTCTTTCATTGCAGAATATTTATCACTGTTAATATTCCAGATGACTTCTTTAGGGAAAATATTCAGAAGTAGCATAGATGGCTCACAAGCTTTTTATTTGTGTGATCAAAGTGTCCTCAAGAAAATTGCTGAAATTGATTCCACCACCAAATCTGTATTAGATATAAATTCTATCTCCCTGACCCCGGCCAACAGTATTATGCTCTCAAGATCTGCCACTTAGAGGCCCAAGAATCTTTCTCTTCAGTTTTAAAATTGAAATCCATTGATTAACAAAGGCGTCACCCTTTTTTCAAGCCCATTCCTCATTTGTTTTCTTTTTTTAAACTGTACATACATATCCTTTGCCCCCTTTTCTCCATTGGGGGAGTTTTATTAGTTCAATAAATGTGTATAAATTCTTCATGCTTAGTTTGCTACAGATTTTTCCCCAATGGCTCACTTTTCTTTAATTTTTAAATGTTTTCTAACATGGAAATTTTAAAATGATATAATTATTCTCAGTGGATCTCTCCTTTGCTTCTAACATTCAAATATCTGAAAAATCAGAGTCACACTTACCATTACAGACATTGATCTTCTAGAGTTATTATTTAAATTATATCTTTATAATTTTAATATATTTGCTATGTATATGTACCAGTGAATAATGTTGCTTTTTAAAAACTATTTAATTGTTCAAATTGATATGCAACCATCCTTTCCCTTTTAACTTTATTGTAATTCTCTTTCAATTATTTTAATAAACATCTAGTCCATCTTCATGATCCAAAGGACACTGTGCTGTAGATTCTGGGGTCTATAGATGCGTACTCCCTAGCCCTCCAGGAACTGATAAACAAGAGGGAGGGGCGTGTCAGCACTTCGGTTAGGTTGATGAGCTCTCATGTCTAGTTCAGGATCAGAGATGCACCGCCTGCATCTTGGGGGCTCAGTTAGATTGTCTTGTAGAAGGTTGATGTCCAACTACAGGAGGAAAGATGAGCAGGGGACCTTCAGCTACTGCAGGGTTACGTCCACACTGCAAGACACGTCTCGTGTGCACCTCTTCTCTTTGCCATACAGTAAACAAGCAGTATGAAATGACATAGTCTCACCATGTAGATCTAAGGTAGAGCAGCTCCCATCATATATGCCCCAGACCCAGCAGCAGATTGGCTAAGAGTTCATCCTCCTTGATCTTTTCTGAATTCTGCTTCTTGCCCTCTTCTTCCAGGCACCAATCCCCTCCGGGACTCCACCCCAAACATCAGGATACCCAAGTGCTCCTCAACATCTGCTTTTACAGAGCTCATCAGTGACAACCATTTCCTCCCTCCCCACGGAATGGTCAGGAACAAGGTGGAAAATCCTGACCTTCCTGGGCCTCTTCAGAGCAGGGATTACAAAGGGCTGCAGCAGACTCAGAAATAAGTAAGGGTGTGGTGGGTGAATCAGTTAGCAAGTCATTTGAATTCAAATGTGTGAAGACACAAATAGAGAGGCAGAAGTTTGAGTGGTAGTAACTGATGTGCTCACAGAAGGTGTGCCAGGAAGCGCCTGGCAGGAGCCTGGCAGTCAGAGAGCTCAGGGGCTCCAGATGCTCAGGGCTCAGGACTCAGAATTTAACAGGCAGAGTAAGTTCTTCATGTCCAAAGAGCATGCTTTCTATTTTCCCAGCACAAATAAGTGTGATTTCTACACGGGTGTTACATAACTCCACCTAACAGTGACAGGGTATGTGGAAGGCTTTCTCTCCCTTGGGGACGCAGATATAGGCCAGATTAGACCAGATTAAAAGCAGGTTGATTAGGAGGCAGCTCTTGGGCAGCTCTCTCATAGGAGGAGATCAGTGGAGTTCTGCATCCAGGGCTAACACAAAGGGGTTTTATAGAGTTTAGGCAAGGAGTGATGGCAAGTAGGAGCCGGGATCTGACCCACACATGGTCAAAAACTGAGCCCCTGAGCAGACACTACTGGGTGGGTTGCAGAAAACGGGGAGACAAGGAATGATGACATATTAACTCAGAGTTTTCTCTGTGTGGGTAGGGCTGAGTGAAGAAGAGAAAACTTCTTCCCTGCATTGTGCAGGGGAGAGCAGGGTTTCCAGCCAAACTCTATGTGCTAACTGTCACACCAGAAACCTCCTAAATATACTGTCACATTGAAAAAGATTCATCTCAGTGTCTAACTTCTTGACTTCTTTATACATTTTTAATATTAGCCCTCTGCCAGATGTAGGGTTGGTGAAGATCCTTTCCCGACCTGTAGGCTGCCATTTTGTCCTATTGACAGTGTCCTTTGCCTTACAGAAGTTTTGCAGTGTCATGAAGTCCCATTTATCATTTATTGATCTTAGAGCATGGACCATTGGTGTTCTGTTCAGGAAATTGTCTTCTGTACCAATGTGTTCAAGGGTATTTTTCCCACTTTCTCTCCTATAAGATTTAGTATATCCAGTTTTATGTTGAGGTCCTTGAGCCACTTGGACTTGAGTTTTGTGCAGGATGATGAATATTAATCTATTTACATTCTTCTACAGGTAGACATCCACTTAGACCAGCACCATTTGTTCTTTTTATCCACTGCATGATTTTTGCTTCTTTACCAAGTATGGGTGTATTTCTGGGTCTTTGACTGCATTCCATTGAGCAACCTTACTAATACCATGTGGGTTTTTATCACCATTGCTCTGTTGTACATCTTGAGGTCAGGGATGATGATTCCTCCTGAAGTTCATTTATTGTTTTGGGGGATAGGGAAAGGATTGTGAGAGAGGGAGGGGAGGAGGGGGACAGTGAGTGGGATGTAAAGTAGATAAATAAATAAAATTTTTTAAAAAGAAAAGAAAATGACTCATCTTCATGGCGAGCATTAATATCACCTCTACTTTCCTTAGGAGGCTCACACACCCTGTCTAAACTCTGACGTGGGAAATTACCACGGTAGCTAAACCACTACGCTACTCTAGGTGGCGTGGCCACCAACCCGTGAGTGACCTTAGAAAGTTACTCTGACTTCAGTTTCTTCTTCTCTAGAATAGGCATAACAATGTGTGCTTCATAGTTGCTCCTGTGCTTAAACTGAGGAATACGATATATAGTACCTAGCATGTCCCTGTCACAAAGTGAACTTCTCTACTAATGTCAGTGGCCACTATCACCATCTCTTGACACTGGTTGTCCTCAGGATAGTGAAAGGCTGCTTTTACCCTGGACAGTAGGAATCCAGTTGCCCCGTAGATGATATGGGGAACTATGTTGGATACATGCCAGTATTCTTTTTCCAAAGACTGGTAAGCCGGAAGATTCAGCTAGTTGCTCCCTTTTAGAAATTGTAAGCCACTGTGCTGTCTATTTTTATGTCTGCTTGACAGAAGCGGGAGTCAATTGGGGAGAGGGAAACTCCACTGAGAGAAAGTTCCCACCAGATTGGCCCATGAGCAAGCCTGTGGGACGTTTTCTGGATTGATGATTGATGTGGGCAAGCTCAGCTCACTGTGTGCCGTGCCACCCCTGGGCTGGTGGCATAAGATGGTAGAAAGAAGAAGGCTGAGCAAACCAGGGGGAGCAACTGCTTTAGATTCCATCTCTATGTTCCTGCCCTGACTTCTTCAAATGAAGGACTACAAACTGTAAGGTGAAATAAACTCTTTCCTCTCCAGGGAATGGACATCCACCTGTTATCAGATTGTCTTCTATGTGGAGTTCCCTAACCTCAGAGAAAACCCAGAGGCTACAAAGCAGCAGAATTAATCAGGGGCTTGATCTATGTACTACAAATACAACAGAAGTTGGAGCTGATTGAATCAAGGAGTAGAGGTGCTATTAGATACCTCCCTATCAAAATCATGTAGAATTAGTTCTAATTACTTAATTTTATATCAAACATCAGCACCGGGACCAATGAAAGAACACTGTGTGGGTATCTATATTAAGGTCATAAAAGTAAGGCTTGATTGGCAGTTGGAATCATTAAAAGTAGGAGCAAATGGTTTCTGAAGTAATGTGGATCTAATATAAAAAATACTAGGCAGGAGGCTTACTGCTTAGCATCTCAATATTGCTCAGGTGAACTAACAAGATCACTTTGAAGAACGCTCCAATCTGGAGTCCATAGATGTCAACATTGACTTTGAAACTTAAAAACAAATGAAACAACAAGTCACACTTGCAGAGAAAGTTTTCTCTGAGAAGTTCTATTACTTCCCTGTGGTGTTGGGCAGCCTGAAGGAAACAGAATGGATCATATCGTTTGTTCCCTGGATGGGTGAGTGAGATAGGAACTCTCTTGTCCTTTGGCCAGAGTGTGTAGGCAACAACCAGGAACTGAGAAGCAGCTCAGGGTCCCTAGAGCTTAAAGGTGGGAATAAACGAGCAGAGGCTTTTCAGAAGACGTTGGTCCCCAAGGAACAGATATTGGAGTTCAGACTCCAGTTCTGACCCCAGAGTGGAGAGGAAGTATAAGCTAGGTTCCCTGCTGAAATATTTTTCGAAGCATCACCACAGAGAATCAAATCTCAGTCTTTCTTAGAGGGCCTGATTTGACCTCCAGATCAGAATGCTGTGAATCCACATGGTTTGCTTGCTTGGGGATTCCCTCAAAGCACTGTCAATCAATCGCATCAGTGCTGTACTGATGACCCTCAGTCTGCAATACAGGATAACACTCCATCCCAGAATGCTCAAGAGCTCTCTATGTTTCCTTTCACCCCAGCCCAGGAACAGATGCTGAGAGCTTTGCATCCCACATCCTTACCATCTATCTGTGCCAAGGGCCAGGCTTGGTCTTAAGGGGCTTGAAGGATCTCCAGGAATGATATTCTCTAGGTGCTTCTGCAAAGTATAGGGTCAATAGGACTACATCATCTTGAGAGTAGGTAGGAAGTCCCTGAGACTCCTAATGATGATACATCTTCATCATTATGGCAAGTTGCATACCTGCTGAGGAATAGAACTCTTTATACATATGCAAAGTCTCCCCCTTGGATCTCTCTGATCTTGTCTCCAATGTGATCCAAGCAGGACAACTCTTAACTAGTCGCCGCAAGGATTATCCCTCCCTTGTCCTATCTATAATAATCTTTATATTTAACAGTTGAAATTCCCAGGCTCTTTAAACTCAACTACATAACTAAGTAAATACTAACTAACCAGCTAAGACAATTCCCTTTTCTATGGCTGTGATAAAAACACTGTGACCAAGGAAATATATTTTTAAAAGCTTTCAGTTTGAACTTAAGCTTTCAGAGGATTAGAGTCCATGATGGCTGAGTGAAGGGACAATCAAGCATTCGCATCATGATGCACAACCCTGAGGCAGACCGAACATACTGGTAATGCCATGAGTCTTTGGACATCTCAACGTTCAGTCTCAGTGACTCACCTCCAAGCAGTACACACCTTCAAATCTTTCCCAATCAGTTCTACCAACCCGGGACCAAGCATTCAAACATACAAGCCTATGGAGGTCATTCTCATCCAAACTACCACACTAAGGACGTGAATACATAAACAAAATTTCTGAGGTGCTGTTGCTACTGATTCGGTGTATTTATAAGCTCAGAGCTGACCTCCAACCTTTCTCTGCATTCCTAAAGTTATAGCCCTAACTAAACACACCTTGTCTTGGAAGTTCTGCTCTGTGCTAAGGAGGGGTTGAGTTCAAGTCTTTATAGAAGACTTACATGAGTTACCTGAAACCTCCCAACCTTGGTTTTCTCAAGGAGATGAAAAGATAAGCTTTCCCACATTAAAGCTGAGCCTTGCCTATAATACAAAGCCCTTTCAGGAAGATAAATGTGAACATTTTAAAAACAGATTTCATTTCAATTTTGATTATCTCTAGGTAGGTGTATCTGCATGTAGGTAGGCTCAATTAAGAAGAGATGTTACAAAAGCCAGAAGAGAGTATCAGATTCCCTGGTGCTGGAGTTATTGGTGGTTGTAAGGCATTCAAGTGGGTTTCTAGGAACTGAACTTGGGTGTTCTATTAGAACATTAAATACTTTTAAGCACTGAGCCACCTCTCCAGCCTGAGTGTGTGCATTTTAGAATATATGTATGTCAGTGGCCAGCAAGGTGTCACAGCTGGTAAAGACGATTCTCCTTAGCCTGGCAACCTGAGTTCAAAGCCCAGTACCCATGTGATGCAAGGAAAGAAACAATTTCCACAGGTTGTATTATAACCTCTATGAATGTGCATACACACTAAATAAATACAAATATAATTAAAGACTATGTGTTGCATGTTTCAAACTCTCCAGGTAGGGTATAATCCAATGGCTGAGTCTCTGAGGGAAGGTGGAACATGCATTTCTAACCAAAACAAACAAAGAAACAAACAAAACCCATCAACACAGCAGCTTCTAGCCAGCCTTTCTGAGCTCCTAGAAGAATGGAATAGTTGTAACTGATATAAAACTCAATGCTGTAGCCTGACACTCTCTAATTCAGCCTATAAACATGCCTCCAAGTACTTGTTAATGTTTACTAGGTCTCCTTAAACATCTCTATGGCAGGTGGAGGATGAAGATGAGGAGCTATTTTCTCCCTGTAGCAAAGCCTTTAAACAACTGTCAACTCGTGATGAACAAGTCATTGTCCAACAAGATCCAGTAGATGTGATGTGTTACATGAGACAACCCCATTTCCAATGGTTTGTGTAAAAAATGCTGGCTTGTAGACATGCTGATTGCATCCAGTCTAAGCTTTTCTGTTTGGGGCCTTTCCCAAACTGGCATCTGCTTTATCTCCAAGGGGAGTGCTCTTGCTTGGCTTTACTTCATCAATTTAAATCTGACTGAAATGGTTTTGTCTGAAATGAAGTTGCTATTATCACAGTCTCTCCCTATCTATTGTGGGTGGTGATGGGATGATGAAATGAGTGTTCAATGAAGATGCTATCAGCCTCCTCCATCTCTAGTTGCAAAGTCTGGGTTTTCAGAGCCTGATATCATGATCTTGACAGTTCCTCAGGCCAGGAAAAAAACACAGGTATCTGGATCTCCCCATTGGAATTTTGGTCTGGCTCCTGTTGTTTAACATTCTTAAGTCTTATGAAAAGAAAGACAAACTCATTGTAGGTTTGGCAACCATACCTCTAAGAAATACATTAGAAGACAATCAAATCAGATGCCCTGGTACCAACCTATAATTCCAGTGTCCGAGGTTGGAGGTAGAAGAATTGGACATTCAAGGTCATCCTTGGCTACGTAGCAGATTTAAAGTCAACCTGAAATGTATAAGATCCTGTTTGGAAAGGTAAACAAGAAAAGACAATGAACTGTCATTGGCTGAGTAGGATGCTTCATTGGTTTGGAAATCTCTTATTTCTGTGAAAAGAAATGAGGTGGTGACCATATCAGGGACCCTCCAGTGCAAATGAGAGCATTACTGTGCCGTAAGAAGGGCTTCTCAAGCACTAAGGAAGACACCTGGTCCAACACAAGGATGTACGTGATGTTGCACAATGTCCACTAATGGATCTCACTCATGCCTGAGGTTTGAGGGAAGTTGACATACTATTTAGACCAGTGCGTTATTGTGTGTTTCTTTGCATGATGTGCATCATTTACCAAGGCATTCCTTCCTGGTACATTCTGGTCTAAATATAGAAAAGTTGCCACATTACACATCTTTCTTCCCCTCATAGTGTTGAGACCTGAGATTGCAGGTTGAGACAAATGAAAGAAGGGGGAAAATGAATACCCCTGAACTCTTCTTGACTTTCTAATAGAACATTTATGATCTTTTGACTTGTTCTGTATACCTGTGCATGTGGGCCACAGCAAGCCTATGCCTCAGAAAATAGGACCTGAAGATCCCTAGATTTCTGCTGCTGTTCCCATCTGGCCTCCTCTCTTTCAACTGTATTCTACTGTAATCTAGAGAAGTCAGATTAAATTTCACCATACTTCCATATAAGGGTACTTCTAGTGTGTAATTAATCTTCACTGTCAACTTGATTGGCTCAAGAAAGGGCTAGAATAGTGGTTTTCAACCTGTGGGTCTCCACCCCTTGGGGAGTCAAATGACTCTTTCACAGGGGTCTCCTAAGACCATATGCCTATCAGATATTTACACTATGATTTATAAACATAGCAAAATTGCAGTCATGAAATAGCAATGAAAATAATTTCGTGGTTGGAGGGTCAGTGCACCATGAAGAACTGTGTTAAGGGGTCACAGCACTGTGAAGGTTGAGAACCACTGCTCTAGAGGATCTGAAAAGTGCGTCTTAGATAATGGCTGGGAATGAGTTTCAAAGACAGATCCCGAGGGCTTCGATCTCATGGATGATTTAGTTCACCAATGGATTTAAAATTTTAATAGGCTATTGGTGAGTGATAGGACAGTGCCAAGCATAATCTACTTAGATGAAGGATACCCAGGGCATACCCTTAAGATCCATAGGTTTACCAGCCCCTCTCTGCTATCATTCCACTCTGCTTTCTGTCTGCCCGGACGTGAATAGCTATAGCTCACCCTCCCCCCCCCCCCCCCCCCCGTCCCCATAGATGGGCGCCTCTGGATCCATAAGGAAAACAACCTCCTTTCAGCCTGAAGTTCATTACCTCAAGTGCTTTTACACAGCAATGAAATGCCAGATAATGCCCAGAAGCATTTAAAGTTAGGAAAGCAGTGGGTGCACCACCCCTTCTGTCTCTCCCTCCTTCCATCCCTTTCTCTTTATACCCCTTTTCTAACTCTCTAACTTCTTCAAATATTTTTCATGTATAAACTGTCAAAGACAGTTACTCTTTGTTTAGTTGGTTTTGGGGGGGAAAAAAACCAAGAAAACATTATCCCTGAATCCTGATGCAAGAAGAATCAAAAGCCTCAAAGTTTGGGACTTCTTAGAGACTGCCTCTGGCTCTTCCCCCTCTTCCTTCCTCTGCAGAACCAAAGCTATTCCACTCCTCACTGGGGCTTTCCCTGGAAATTCAAAACAGTGAAAGGCAGAAGATACACATAAGTCCAAAACCCAAGGATGGAGAAGGGCTGATTTAGCTCTTTATTTTATGGCTTTGGGAAACTGGCATCTGGGTTATTAGAAAATAAAGACTAAGTGAGGTGGCCATGAATACCTGAACCGTCTTTGGGTTTCATCTTTTCCAACCCCTATAAGATGAGACAATTTAATGAATATTAGGCTGAATCTTCAATAATTCTCTTAAGCAAAAGTCAACTTTAGAGTCAGCCTTTAGAACAAAGGTCTTCTAAACCCAGCAGGAGCAATGCACAAATGAACTCAGAGAGACTGAGGCAGCACGCACAGGGCCTGCACAGGTCTGCACAAGATGGGATGCTAGAGCTGAAAGGAGACGTGGACACATGCCTCCATCTCTAACCCCAAAGCTATCTCCAATGATTACCACTTGCAAATCAAACTTTAGTTTTTTCCAAGGCTGTCTCACTGGGATAGCAAGACACTCTTAAGGGCAGGCCCCATGCCCAAACGTAGATGTCAACAGAAAACATTCAGTGGCACCTTTCGGGGTTTCTTGTCTCACAATACCATGCCAGGGCCTTTTCTTTTTGATTTTTTAAAGTTTTATATTTTATTATTTATTATTTTTATGTACTTCCCCATACAGTTGTTTTGCATATATATTATAGCTTCTGGCCCTAGGTTTTTTTAATGAAATTTCTGGATGTGTGAATAATGAGTGGGTCTCTGCATCTGTGCCTGTTTCTTGTGCCTTTTCTTGGACTCTTTTTTGTTTGTTTGTTTGTTTGTTTGTTTGTTTTATCCAATTCTGATATGTTTGTTTTATCTTATTATGGTATTTTCTTATCATCCTTTAGAAGCCCATGTATTTTCTAATGAAAGACAGAAAGGGGATGGATTCTGGTGAGATGGGATGTGGGGAGGCACTAGAAAAGGTAGAAGAAGGGAAACTGTAATCAGTACATAGTGTATTAAAAACATCAACTTTCAATAAAAGAAAACACTGTTTTTTTTTTAAAAAAAAGTATTCTATGAGTTTTTTATTATTATTTCTAACCAGATAAAGTTGAAGAAAAGTTTCTAACACTGAACCTCTGTGAGTGGAAGTGGGGATACAGTAGGAATGGAAGGCCATAGGTTGTCTTCAGCTTAACTTCTCTTATGCTGTTTTTCAAATATTTTTATTAATTCCTTGAGAATTCCACACAATGTATTCTAATCATATTCACTCCATCTCTTCACCTTAACTCCTCCAAGATCTTCCCACTCCCACTGTACTGGCTGGTTTTGTGTGCCAACTTGACACAGGCTGCAGTTATCACAGAGAAGGGAGTTTCAGTTGGGGAAGTGCCTCCATGAGATCCAGCTGTGGGGCATTTTCTCAATTAGTGACCAAGTGGGTAGGGCTACTTGTGGGTGGTGCCATCTCTGGGCTGGAAGTCTTGAGTTCTATAAGAGAGCAGGCTGAGTAAGCCAGGAGAAGCAAGCCAGTAAAGACCATCCCTCCATGGCCTCTGCATCAGCTCCTGCTTCCTGACCTGCTTGAGTTCCAGTCCTGACTTCCTTGGTAATAAACAGCAATGTGGAAGTAAGCCAGATAAACCCTTTCCTCCCCAACTTGCTTCTTGGTCATGATGTTTGTGCAGAAATAAAAACCCTGACTAAGACACCCACCAAATTTATTTCCCTTTTTCAAATTTAGTTTTAGTTAATAACCCATCCCCTCTATCATGTGCTGTCCATATACTCATGAGTGGGGGGATATGCACTAGAGCCTGATAGACCTAGAAGGAGCCACACTCGTAAAAAATTGACTCTCCCTCCTTAGAAGCCATCAACCATTTCACAGTGCTTCATTTAGGAGTGGGCTCCTGAGCCCTTTCCCTTCCTTTCTAACGTGTTGACTGCCTTGCTGTTGTGCAGGTCTGTAGGCAACCACACAACACAACCACAGCTGTTGTGAGTTCATAAGTATAGCAGCCCTGTCATGTCCAACACTCACGGTTTTATTCCCGCCTTTTCCCATCTCCAGCTCTTTTGATCTTTCTGCCCCCTCTTCCTTGGTGGTTCTTGAGCCTTGGGAAGCAGTTGTGTGATACATCTGTCCCATTTGTGGCTGAGTACGACACTCACACCTACTCCCTGCACTTTGACCAGTTGTAGGTTTCTGCGTTAATCACCATCTATAGCACAAGCAAACGTCTCTCATAAGATCCAATACCATTCCCTCAAGCACCTAAGAAAAGGGATCCTGGGAGCATCAGACCACACCTTGCTAATTTCATGGATCTATTGGTCAGTCAGGCTTCGCTGTAAATCTCATTTCGGTCACTGCACCAGCTGAAGTGCTTTTGATTGCAAGTAATAGAATATTCAACTCTTTGTGAATTATTAATGTCTCAGTGAGCATGGGCACTTTCATCCCTCTCTCTTCCATCTACAGCATGCTGGCTTTCATATTCAAGTGGTTCCACACTGAAACAAGACGGCAGGCAGAGCAGGCAGTATTTTGTTCTGAAGCTCCCTTGTCCAGCAGAAATAGTGAAGCCTTTGTATTTGTTTGTACAGGGCAGGAAATGTATTGTAGAAGTTTCTCGACAGACTGTTAACCCCACTCTATTTTTTTCCTGGAACTAGATATAGGTTCATCTCTGAGCCAGTCACTAGACAAAGAGCATGCTATATTACCACTTTGGATTTTGACCAATCATAATTCACTTTCATTCAGGGGACACCTTTTATAAGGATCCTGCCTGCTAGATAAAGCTGGAGATATTTTAGCAAGGAAGTTGGAAAGGATGGCTATTAGGCAGGTTGTCTGCGAGTCTGGTATCTGGTGAGCCCAAGCCTAAGCTTTCTCATCAGGAAATTGAGGAAGCAAAGTCAATGTCACACAAATGTTGTTATGCTCAACACAAAACAGAAAACAATTTTATATGTTATCATTTTTGTCATTTTGAATCCCTGGAATATTAAATAAAAGCTTAGGGTTTTTTTCATATGAAATTCAACTGCTTTTCTTATTAAGTAAGAAGTCATCACTTATAAGATAAGAGGTCTTCAGTCATCAAAGCTCCAGAGTCTACTTCTTCTTGTCAAGAACACAAATGCAAGCTTTACTTTCTGGGATACTGGTATAACTGCCAACAAAGTTAGCCCAGGGCCATTTGCATGTCAGTCAATTGTTTGTCTACAAAAACAAAACAGGCCTGAAAAAATATCCCAGTAGGAAAGTACTTGATTCACACACACACACACACACACACACACACACACACACACACACACACACCTGAAGAAACTAAGTGCCATACTATCCTAAATGAGAACAATCCTAACATTGAATGGGCATTTTTATATAATCCATGAATAATATTTCTATGGTCACATGTTAAACCACATGTTACTGAAAATGGAGAAGGTTGTTTAAAATTTCCTATGATTCTCTCTACAGAGATAAGCCATGGTTGGTTCTTCTCTCCTACACTGCCTCATTTGGTAGACAGTGACAGTACAAATTGATGGACGAGGATCTTTTGCCTACATTGCATCCTATGGCATTCAGTATTGCTCAGTGTTATGTCTAAATAACTCTATCCATATATGATGCATCTCTTACTTAAGTATAAGAGGCTAAGGAGGTTTGAACTAGATTTTACATAAGCGACCACTGACTAGTCCTTAAGGGGATGTTGTCTCCAATGTCTATTAATGTTTTAGGCAGGAATGCCTAGACCAGGTTGATCTCCACCTTTAGGGAACAACCCATGGGCTCCTCTAACTCTGGGATTTCCCCATATATATTAATTATGTAGCTTGCAAATCACAAGTCCTAGGAAGAAACAAAATGCCAACAGGGTAATAAATGGAAGAAATGTGCTAATACATCACACACAGTAAGATCTGGGATAAACATCCCTCCCCATGGCGTGCATTCTTTTCGACTGACAGAGCATTACCAGGCCATCTGTGATCCACAAATGTGAGGAGAAAGACCAGGTGACATCACATCAATAATTTCTATCTCCAGGAAGAAATTATGGCATTTGTGGCAATCTGAGGAGCTTGTGACATGAGGAGATGGGACCCGTGATTCCTATGCTGAGAAGGAACCCCGAGTGAATTTCCTTGACTATGACTAATATGGAGATGTCACATCATAGCTCACACGCTGTGAACCTTGTCTGAAAGAAGTTCTACCAACACATTTATTATGGCAAGCCTATTGTTCATTCCAATCAACACAATACATTCTGTCCATCCATCCATTTGTGTAGCATAAATTTGTTGAAAACTTTATCACATGCTAGGCTCTTATTGGTATCATGCAGGTATGGGCCAGATTGCCTCGTTTTGTCTTTGTAAATTCTTCTCTAGAGAATTGAAGACAATTCAGACAACCCCTTGTGATGTTACCATCTACAGAGAACCTACTCCTCTGGCAGAACTAAGAACTTGTTCTGAAGGATAAGAGTCCTGATTATTTGGGGGTTCCTACCGTATCTTAGATCATTTAATTCCCAAATAAAAGACACAAAACCTTTATATTTATAATAAGCCTTAAAGCACTAGAGCTGGGCAAATATCAACCCTCTGTGCTACTTTGTCTACTTTTCTCTCAATAACCCTGAGATATATCACTTGTCATATTCCCCCTGGGCCACTCCTATTCCAAGCGACTGGCCCTTGGGGCCATGAGCTCCCAATCCACCTACCCCATGGTGCCTTCTTCCTTCTCCTTCTCCTTCTCCACCTCAGACCCCAAGCCTGGGAAACAAAGCCCTGCCTACCTCTCTTCTGCCCAGCTGCAGTCTGTAGGTATTGTTATTAACCAATAGTTTTAAATTAAGGAGCAAGATTTATACAACAAAAGCTGGCATATGTGCAAATTCAGTCATCTTGAGGCAACAAGACTTTGGGATACAGAATGTGGCATTATAATACATAGCAACAGACCAAACTTCAACAGTAAAACTTCCCAGGCCATTTCTCTCTCTAGGACCTTGGTGGTAACTGAACTCCATCTCGTTCCTAGTCACTTGTGTATTGGTGATTGAAAGTGCTGGGGGAAGCTCGGAAATGGACCTCAACTTTCTTAAGATAAATAGAAATCAGAGCTGGGGAGATGGTTCAAGGATATACAAGCAGGAGGATCCAAGTTCTGAGCCCCCAGAACCCACATAAAAACCCAGGGGGCCTGGCTGTGAATATTTATATACCTGTAATCCCAATGCTGGGGCTAGAAGAAATTAGATTTTATTGTTTAGGCATTTTATTGTTTATTGTCTAGCTACTAGCCTAGATCCAGAATGGTAAACTACAAACTCGGTGAGAGACTCTATTTCAAAGAAGAAAAGCAAAAAGCCACAGAGAAGGACACCCATCACCTCTCCTCTGGCTTCCTCATGCACGTACCCATGTACACATAGATGTCTATACCACAAAGATATACACATACAATCAAAAACAATATCAAGCAAACTTGATAGGAGCTCGAGAATGATCATGTCTGGAAATGTGTGTGGTGGAGTGGAGATAAAGGGAAGAAAAAGTTAACTGTGCATCCTGAGTGGAATGGGGAATGTGTGACGTCATCCTCAAATAGGATCAACTGAGGAGCAGAAAAGACTTTTTAAGAGTCACCTGGAGGGGTGGAAAGATGGCTCAGCAGCTACTGCTATTGAAGAGGTCACACGTTCAGTTTGCAGCACCCACATGGCAATTTACAACAATCCAGTCCCAGGAAATCAACACGTTCTTCTGGCCTCCATGGGTTCTGCACACATGCATACATAGAGGCAAAACATTCACATACTTTAGTAATGATAATAATAATAATAGTAATAATTAATAATAATAAATCAATTACATTTCACATCATTGGCAATAAATAAATGTACACACCTTACTCTATGCACACATCTATTAGTAACATTGTAGAGATCTATTTGATTTTTTCCTGAGTATTTCATATGATAATCTGTCCCTGGACACTGATTGGAACTTAATGACATGGAACATCAGGTATACTTCTCATTTTCATGGAGTTTAAACCTCGGTAGAGATAAAATTTGAACAAAAGGATACGTAAACAGGGAATTATAATGAAGCCTTTCTGAATCAGACATTACCTTCATGTTTATAAATAGATTACCATGGGTTCTGGCATGGCTGATAAAATGAAATACCAACTTTTGAAAAGATACGTGATGCCTCTGTTTTTTTTTTCTTTATGAGTCAGACAATTCATATGCATAGACAAGCTGTCTAAGACATATGGACTGTTAGGTTGAGCACATCAGTGTAGACCCTCGAGTACAGATGACCATGTTTCACTGTCAGAAAAAGTCAGACGTTAACTTGGGTTTTTTTTTTCCTTATGTTCCACAATGCAGAACAGCCACCAACACCATCCTTGTCTTTTCACTTATATATTAAGTTCATTTTACGGCCTCTCCCAGAGTTTGCTATCTAATGATCTCTCCTACTACTTGAGAATCTGTGTGCACTGGAAGGTTCTATATGCAGAAGGGTGTGGTGCCTGATAACATCAATAGATAAACACAGCTAGGATATGACCAGTGAGTATGTTGCAATACTCAATGACAATCCATGCATTTACCCAGAGGAGGAATCCCAAGTCAATTTCACCCTGTTGTTTGGAGTCCTCCTTGGATCAGGATATAATATTTGTAATAGAATTTTTTCCACATCTCCAGTGTTTCCAGTTCAGAATGTGCAGGAGTTTGTTTTTACCTGTAATTCTCCTTACAAGAGGAAAAATTGAAATTCTTGGTCTCAGACAGAATGTCTTTGATGGGCTTCCTTTGTGACCTGTGCCGGGCACGAAGAATCTGATGGGCCCTGAGTGGATAAAATGCACCTCAAACAAGCCCTCGGTTTTCTGTAGGAATTGTGGGGCAGAAGAACATTGAGACTTCTGCGATGCGAACACCAGAGAAACTTGATTACAGCCACAAACCTCAGCCTTGTCTCCTTCTAGATATTGAATCTCAGTTGTCTCAGCATTGACTGCAGCAGGGGAGCTTTGCCATGGTTAGTTCTTAATCTCTGTTTGTCCTAACTAGACTTAAATGAAGAAATGAGGTAGGAGGCCGTCATGAAAGCCTTAGGCCTGGGAAGAGGTGAGGGAGGGGAACAGTGATCAGAGTAAATTGTATGAAAAAAAAATTATTCTCTATAAAAAATAAAATAAATCATTTTAAATATTCTGAAAGAAAATTTAGAGATAACAATTTTTAAAAACTCCAAAACAAACAAGCAAAATGCCAGAGACCCTGATGGTCTGCAAACTGGATTCCTAGATTCCAAACAGACTGGGATGCAGGTTATGTTTCGTGGAAGTGTATGACATTATGAATAAAAGCATTTACAACCTATTTGTCCTGAAACACATGCATATGTGCACATACATACAGTCACACACACACACACACATGTATGTACACACATATGTGTGCACACACACACACACACACACACACACAGAGAGAGAGAGAGAGAGAGAGAGAGAGAGAGAGAGAGAGAGACACACACACACACACAACCAAAACATGAAATCTGAGGATGAAGGTTCAGAGTGAGGGCTTAGGGTGAAGGGTTTCAGAAAACTGTGGAGACATCTCAATAGCCTTAAGCTGTCTTCTGAGTGACAGATTGGGACTGAAGCTGGTGTTTTGAAGAAATAGTTTACTGGAGTGAGGGAACAGAGACAAAAATATGTCTATGCATTTTTTTCTTTTCAAGTTTGACAAAGCCTGAATGGTGCCCAGTGGGCAAGTGGGGTGAGGCACAGCCGAGTCTCCGACTCCCCTATTGGTGCCTCAGCTAGCCTGAAGGGATCAGCTGAGCTGCTGCTGATTAAAAGTATCTTCTGAGGAATTCAGGGAAGCCCAGTCATTCTTGCTGAACCCTTTTTGGTTTCAGAGGGCTTTTTTTTTTTTTTTTTTTTTTAATTTAAATCGTTTTTCCTTCATTTTTTTCTTAAAGGCACAGTTGTAAATAAATACTATAATGTTGTTTCACACGCGCACACACACACACACACACACACACACACAGAGAGAATGAGAGAGAGAGAATGAGAGAGAGAGAGAGAGAGA
>JADRCD010192695.1:0-37468 GCA_019843815.1 Montemys delectorum | reverse complement strand
CTTACTTTAGCTCACCTAGCTTGACAAAGTTAAGACTCCAGTCTTAAATAGAGATTCAGAATCGCTTCTCTTCTCTCTCCATGAAGAATCTGTGTATCTTTAAAATCGCTTCTTGAAGGCATTCAAGTATTTGGCTTTAGTCTCTATTCTCAAAGGAGAGCAAGAGAATTAAATAAATATGCCCATGCTCGCCCCATAATCTAATCATCCATTCATTGTCCAAGTGCTGAGTTAAGTATCTGTTATTAGAAAGGATGGAGGATAGAGACTGGCCATAGTACCAGGACAGAAGCTGGAAACTGTGTTCAGACTCCTCTGCCTCTCCCCAGAGTACTGTGCTCACTTCTAGGCCGGCAACGCCTACCTTAAAAGGACTGTAGCAGACATCAGCAAGAGCATGGAGGGAGGACAAAGGCAGGGGCCTGGAAAAATCCATGAGCAAGAACTGGAGTTCTGTGAACTGGAAGGAACGATATAAAGTGTTTGCACCGGCCCCGTCGGAATGAAGAGTGAACAGCCTTAAGGCCTGATGCTTGGGTCCAGTGACTTTCCAGCTCTTTCTCCAGTTCACTATTGATGCAGCTACACAAAGGTCTCCATTGTAAACCCTCTAGCCAGCTTCTTCTCACTGCCAGGTCACAGTGGGAAATGCCCTAGAACATAAAGGTATCTATGAGGCTGTAATAGGGACAGAGGTGTGTTATGGTTTCAGAATGAATGTGCTGACTCTAGACACACTGCCCTCAGGTCGATTTTCTTAGGACACTGAACATCTATGGTTCTACATGGCAAATAGGGAGGCAGGGTGGTACGTGGTGCAAGGTGCAGTGTGGGATTTTATGCCCTGTGGAATAAAACTCTATGACAAGTGTCTGATATCAGATTACTTTGCTTCTGTCAAATTGTCTTATTGTCCCGCCTCCCAAGCTTTTGCCGTCCCCAGGAATTTCACAGCCCAACACTGAAGCAGCTGGATAAAGACAAACGTCAAGATGTACAGTCCCCAAGTGAATGCTTCATTTTATAGTTTTCCCATCCAAGAGGCTGGCAACTACACAGCTATCCTACACTCATTCCTTCAGCAAACATTTCGGAGTGTCTTCTAAAGCTATGTGTTGGGGGAAGAGTTGGAGATCATTAACCTCTCCTGCTGAGCTTGAGACTTCGCAGAGAGAAATAAACATGCATATGAACAAGTACAGTATAGAACACACTGTTCTGTTTGCCTGAGGAATGGGCAATTCAAATATGATGGCAGTTTGTAAGTTTCATGTCTCTATAATTAACATGAAAAATAAAGTAAAACCTCTTATTAGTCAAAATCAAAGAGTTAATGTGAAGCTATCTCAAAATTTCAGTGACTTCAAGAAACACTGTATTTTTATAAGTTCTATCCGGGGGGAGGGGAAATATTGAAAAGGTATATACAAGATTATAGTTACTTTTGCAGTGTCTTATAAATTGGTAGTTACTGTAACACTACAAAGTACAGGAAGTGGATCAATGACAGGGGACTGGTAGCTGCTGCAACATGAAAAGCCTAGGGAATAGGCTGGCAGACAGGAGAGGACGGACCAAATACACCGCATTTTCTGCTCGTGTTCCTTGTTCAGATAGGGTGGTTGAGGAGCCTTGTTCTATCTCACACGGGAAGCCCCACATCTGGGCTTCAACAAAGCAGAGGGGCATGGGCTGGAGCAAGCACCCTCTTCCACTGTGAAATTCTCCCTCATATTTTATTAGCCAATCCCAATCATATACCACAGCCTCATTTTCAGGGCCTGGGCACGTTCCCAGAACAAAGCCAGAAATAAGCCTCAGAGAGCCCTAATGGTTCTTTTGCCCAAGGGTGTAAAACACATTCCTAACTAGTGGTGCTTGAAATTTTTGTCGTGGAAAATAATTCCAGGTACTTTTAGAACAGCTTTCGTCTTGTTGAATCTTCTTGTGATAAACCAGTACAGGTTCTGAAAAGACGTTACCTAGAGGACAGCTACACAGCCTGATGAGCTGCAACTGCAAGGCCTTGTCTCCGTTCATCAGTCCTCTGCCCACTCACAGCTCAGGGCTGTTACAATGCTTTCAGATGCTACCTGCAGGATCAGTGTGAATAAAGCTGAATGAAAAGCAATCCTGGTCTACATCGGATATGAGTCTGAATTTTAAAGTGGCCAAGTCTCTTTAGGGCCAACACTGAAGATGTTCAGATGTTCTGTGCTGACTCTTCAAGTGCATGCTGCCAGAGAATTTATCTGAGCGAGCCACTGTGGAACCAACCTGCACCACTGCTCACAGTGTCTGCAACATTAGCATCCTTTCATAACATGTAAGAAGCCTGGGGAGTTTTCCATCCCAGGTTGTAATAGAGGGAGATGATAAATGAACAGACACTGAGGGGCCCCGGGAGAAGGTGGGGAAGAAGCCATGATGAGGTGCCAGGTACCTAAGAACCAATCCTCGCCCTGCCTTTTGGAGGTTTTGCCCCTCCCAACTCTCCATTGTTCTGTCTTCAACAGCAGAGGGAGACCACTGGATTCTATCTGCACTCCTTTCTAATTTAAAGTCCTATTATGATTCCTTGTTGAATAACAGTTCTATCCCTCAATAGCAACAGGGCCTTCAACAAGAACAACTTAGCATCACCATGTTTTAATGAAAGTAATTACAATTAATAAATGAGTTTACATATAAAACATACAAACATAAGGCACATGGTAAAGCCTAACTACTTATTGTCAATTAATTTTTTTATTACTGATGTCAATTAAATTAGGAAACACAGAAGCAGGCTCAGGATTCTTGATCCTGAATCCTATAGCAGTTCACTAAAACCTTTTAGTTTCCCAACACATATAAATGTAAAGCTATGTTGTAGGCATCCATTACAAATCAAAAGCACACTTATTTAACTACTACTCTGCTAGCTTTTAGGGATCAAAAAGCATTCCTTTTGCCTACATTTGAAAGAAGGCATGATACCTAGCTCATCTGGGCTTCAGGGCACCCAGATGTTTGCTTAAAAATTGTTTCAGGTATTTCTAAACAGGTGTTTTGGGATCCTATAGACCAAAAATAAAACAGATTGCCATCTCGGATATAGATGATTCTTCTAATCAACTGATAATTTGAACAAAACCAAAAAAGCCAACAAAGAAGTTCCTTCGAAGAAGCAAGACTCCCTCTCATCCACTTCTTTGGTCTGAGTTGTTAGATTTTTTTTTTTCTCCTGCCTGTAGACGTCAACTGAAATAGAAGTTCCTCTGGGTCTCCAGCCTGCCAGGCTTCACACTGGAGTTACACCATAGTCTCTCCTGGGTCTCCAGCTGGCTTTTTTGAAAATCTTGGGACTTAATTGGAATTCAACACTATGAAACAAACACCCCCTTCTTCCTGGCCCCTCTTTCTACATGCATACAAATGTGTGTGTGCGTGTGTGTGTGTTTGTGTGTCTGTGTGCGTGTGTGGTGTGTGTGTCTATGTGTGTGTGTCTGTGTGTATTTGTGTGTCAGAGAGAGAGAGAGAGAGAGAGAGAGAGAGAGAGAGAGAGCCTGTGCGTGTTATTTAAAAGCTCTCAGCCCATAAATGGTCATTGATTCCACATCTTCCATTTTCTCATTCTCTTAGACTGCAAGAAATTAGAGAAAACATGACAGAAAACATCTTAATAATTTATAAAACATCTTTTATTTTGGTCTTCAGCATGTTTGTGTAAGAGAATGTGACAAGGGGCCTTGAAAGAAAATAAATGAAAAAAACACATCCAGATAACTGTCTAACCAAAGCTTGAACAAATGCTTCCCAAGACCTAAAGAAATGGGACACTAATCTGAACACGACTCAGACTTACCTGAGAATGATAGTTACATTTATTATTATTCATATGGGTGGTATAAGTCTTACAAGATTAAAAAAAAAAAGGAAAAATAATTTAATAAATGGCTATCTCCTGGAAACCAACAAACAACCAAAGTACTAATGAAAAAACAAACAAAAAACTCAATTCCAGAAAAACAGTAAGCAATACTCAAGAGGATATCGCTGTGATTTATATATGAATGTTGGAGACTATGCATCTTTTATTTAGTACATAATGTGGACACTTTCATTTAGTCAGGTCACAAATAAGGAAAATCAGAGATTCAGACATGTTACTAGTGATCTCTCTGAAACACTTTGAAAGTTTTAAAATTAATCAGCAATTCAGAATTTCTCCTTAACAAGAAACTCCGTTCGTTAAGAAGAACCCTGGTGGAGAACTGCACTGTCAGATTTCAAAGCACACAAATCTACAGTCATAAGGCACATGACCTCAGGCTGAAGACATCCAGGCAGATCAATGGGTCAGGGTAGAATCCATACAAGGACTCCCACATGGGCAGACGACTGATTTTCCACGAAGGTAATTCAGGTGAGAAAATACAGTCTTTTCATCAAACCCTGCTGAGAAGTGGGTATCGATTAGCAAGAAAGAGAGAGAGAGATGAATTTCTACCCAATGTTTCACATCATATAGCAGAGTTAACTGAAAATGGATTGCAGATACATGTTCAAGATCTGAATCCATAAAATTTATGGAAGGAAAAAGGAGAAACTCTTTTGTTGGCTTGGGTTATGCTAAGTCCAAGCACTCTCTACCCCACTGCAATAAGTAAGACACAATATCCGAAGGACAATCTACAAAGGCCAAATGACAAATCAGACTCCATCCAAAAAGGAAAACAATTGTTCTTTAAAAGACCATGGAGGCATGAGCTACAGCGTGGAAAAAACGAGTCTACTTCAGGACTAATACATGGCCTAATACATGGAGATTATGTAAAGTTCTCAAAGCTCAGTGGTAGGAACACAGAAGACCTGATCATGACAGAAGCCACAGACTTGAGCACATACTTCATGAAGGGAAGCATCTGATGGACTGATGCAGAAGCACAGGGACAAATCAACACCATGAGCCCTTCTGGAAAGCCAAGCTACATCCACAGTGGGGTAGTGAGTGCTTGCCTAGCATGCAAATGGCTCTGGGTTTGATCCCAGCACTGAAAAATAAACAGTGAAACAAAACAACACTCTCTAATGAGATGTCAACACTTGCCTGTTAGAAAGGCTGGAGCCACAAAAACTGACAGCAGAAACTCCTAGGGTTTGGAGGAATTACATTCCTGTGTGCAGGTGGAAATGTAAAATATTAGCAGCACTTCCTTTAAAATCTAAGTGAGCAATGACGTCATGATCCAGCCATTCTATTCTCAAGTGTGAATCCAAGGAAACAAAAGGTTGTGCCCATAAATTGTATTGCACATAGCAGTGTCACATGAATGGATAAGTGTGGGGTGTTATAGCCACACAGTGGAGTGTGACTATACCAGGAGTGAAATGTTGATATACAACAGCAGCATGAATGGATAGCAAGGTAATAATACCAAGTAAAAGAACTAGACAAAAATAAAACACATATCCTATAACTCCATTTATCTAAAGATTGAAGAAATAGAAATCAATGAATAGTGACAGAAGAAACAGAAGTGGGAGCAGGAATAAAGAAGCTGTGGGGGTGATGGAGATGGCCATCCTTTAACTATAGCAGTGATCTCAACATTTGACAGAGGTCAAAGTTCCTGTGTGGCAAATATGTGTATCCTGTTTATGCCAATTATGCCTTAATGAAACTATTCTTTAAAATAATCACTTCATTGGTTTATTCAACAAAACTTTACTGCACATGTCCTCCATCCAGGCACTGGTTTGAGCTCTGGGATGGAACAGTAACCAAGCCAGACAAAGCTCCATCTATAGTTTTCTCAAGATAAAAAGTGTTGTATCCATATTGATGTATAAAGCTACTTGCTTAAAACCAGAACCAAACAATTAGAAGTGACAGTGTCAAAAACAGGTCCGTATCTATTGAAGAATTCGTAGGGCAAGAGGAAAAAGGAAGTCACACAGGGAATACCTGGTACATGAAAGTAACCAAGCTCAGAGCTACAGAGCCTACACTTCTTCCTGGGCCCTACAAGCCAGGGGCTTAAAATCTATAGTTCCCAGGCCAACCCACTATACATGTGCTAAAGAGACATGTGAAAACACTGAGATGAGATGGAAGCTGGTAACCTAGAGTTTCCGAATATACCAGAATTATGCTGCCTGCGCAGAATGGAGTATAGGAATACAATCATCTGGATATCTGGTCTACCAGGCTCCCTTGCTCCCTGGGACAGAGCTAGCATTTTCTCCATCCTCTAGGAGATTTTTGTTGTTGTTTGTTTTTAATGTTGGGGTGGTAGTGTTTATTGCATGGGTTATGTACATATGTCTGTATGTGGAGACCAAAGGTCTACATTGGGTATCTTCCTAAATCCTTTTAAGTTTTTTATTGGTAGGGAGTGGAGTAGAGAGAAGATTAATTGGGTTTCTTGAGACCTGATCTTCCCATGTAGCCCTGGCACTTATTACATAGAGCAGCTAGACTGCCTGACTTTGATCCCCAGGAGTCACATGAGAGAACCGGCACCATGTGTCACATGAGCACCCAACCATGCATGCATACAAATAAACATATTACAATATACATGTTTTTAAAAACTAGCAGGTAAAAATGGCCAGGTTATGTTAAATAAAGGAGATATGATGCCACTTGATAATAAGTCATGTCATCAAAGTACAATAATTAGAACACAATGAGCAGACTAAGAAACAGGCTGATGTACCATCAGAAAGTTTCATAGAAAAACAGGGATTCAGATGAGATAATAAACTTCTAGAAAATGGTGCTGAGGTGATTTGTCAACTTGGAAACAAATACGGCCTGCTACAAACATTAACCAAAACAAGTAGAACTCGAAAATGACCAGATGTGAGAAAAGAAGAGAAAATGTCAAACAAAATTGAAAAAAACAAAAACAAAAACCACATGAGTTTTTAAACTCAAGGTGAGGGACTATTTTGAAACAAAGGGTGAAACAGAAAGGAAACCAATAATAGATGTGAGCATGTAGCAGTATACCACGCATCAACACAATTACAAACAGCAAACAACAAACTGAAAAACATTGATATATGTGTGTAATGGGAAACTTGATATTAAACTTTAAAAACAAAAATTTAACAAAATAAAAAAATAGAGAGAGCTTTAGCTGAGAAATATAATTCAACAGAAATCCAAGTCAACAATGGGAGGAAAGCACCCACAAGTCGATCCAAACGCAGCAAGCATAACACAAAGTCTGACTTCATTAGAACCAAATTTACACAAGGTCAGTCAGGTTGAGGTGGCATGGCCTAGACAAGATCCACTAATCTAATAATAGGATCAGTGTCGGTTTGTTTTTTAAGAGATAAATACTTTAGGAAACATTAAACCAAAGGAAAATGCTTTTTCCTGATTTGTTACTAGCAAGATCAAATTCCTCATCAGAAATCAAACAGAAAGGCTAAATATGCTCATTTTTGGATTATCAAGTGAATTCACTTGAATATATAATCTTTTTTTCTTTGCTTGCTTTCTCCTTTCCTATGTTTTTGTGTCTGTGTGTTCCTGTGTGTTTGTGTGTCTATATGTGACTGTGTCTGTGTGCCTATGTGTATGTATGTATCTGTGTATGTGTATGTGTTTGTATATGTGGATGTGTCTGTGTGTATGTCTGTGTATGTGTTTGTTTATGTTTGCGTGCCTGGGTGTTTGTGTGTCTGTGTGCCAATGTGTGTGTGTGTGTGTGTGTGTATATATATATATATATATATATATATATATATATATATATGTGTGTGTGTGTGTGTGTGTGTGTGTGTGTGTGTGTTTGTACATGTATATGTGTCTATGTATGTGTTTGTGTATGTGTATGTCTATGTATGTGCCTCTATGTGTGTATGTATGTCTGTATGTATGTCCGCGTGTACGTCTGTGTATCTGTGTCTACTTTAGAGTCTCCCTTCATTGTTCTCTATCTTATTTCTTGGGACAGTCCCCAGACATGGGGCTCACTGGCTCAGGATGGCCAGCCAGTCAGTTCCAATGCACCCCTTGTCTGTACTTCCCATTGCTGGCATCGCACATGTGCTGCCAGACCTGGCTTTTCACATGGGTACTGAAGATCTGCACTCAGATCCCCCTGCTTGTGTGACAGGCATCTATTGAGTGGACCACCTCCCCAGCCCACCTTTTTGTTTTCTAGCAAATATATGCAGATATAAGCTTACGCTAGAATCAAAATTTTGTGCATATTCCTACTGCAACAATGGGTACAGAAACCTATTCTTCCCCTGTACAAAACACACATGAGCATCAATTATTATTATTGTGTTCTTTATTGTTTAATCAGCTATTTCAAAGTAATGCGAATAGCTCAGAGTAGAGAAAAGATTGCTAATCCCCCTCTGGCCCAAATCTCACCCTCCTGAGCAGTAAAGCCAACTGGCTGCTGCCCTTTAGCATCCACTAAGCCACTTGCTCAATGTTGGTTATATAAGTGCAAAAATATATAAATATAAAAGTGCAGCCCAGTAACAGAATCCACACATACTTTGCATTCATCTGTATTTTTTAAACTCAGTAGAAGTAACCTAAACATGGTTCAAAATATTATCTGTTCCAGTTCAGAAAAAGAAAATCTTTCCAAAAATTAAGATTAAAAAATAAGCAAAACCAAATGATGCAAGTGGAAATACAGTGCTCTCTCTCTTCGTATTTAATTCATTCTTGACAATGAAATCCTTTGTGTAATTATCATTCATACAGTGAGTAATTAAGAATCTGGTTTTGGTAATAAGCATGCGGAATTAAAGACATTTATATTGTCTCTTTTCTGCCTTGGAAACCTAACCCTTCCTCTGTATTTTAAAATTATTGAAATTCTTGATGTTCTATGATATATATTTTCCAATTTAGCCTATCTTCTTTCTAGCTTTAAATGTCTAAAAGTAGGTTTCCAGAAACGTTTCAAACGCTACCATTCTCAGCCTCTGCCCCGCAGTGTCTGCCCTGCACTCACTCCTTTTATGCTTCCTGTGCTTCTGTTCCACTCCAGAATAGGCCTCCTCTGCCCACTGGAGGAGGCAGGAGTTCCACATACGACTATTTTAGAAAAACAGTAGCAAGATGTAAAAAGCCTTTGTTACCCAGTATGTGACTACAGTTGTTAGCGTGTTTGATTTTATAACCTAGTACTTGTTTGATTAAGTAGACAGAGAGTCAAACTGCCACCTATGCATTTATGTTTAGACCCACAGACTAGTAGTGCTCAGCCTGGCCAGAGAAGCCTCCTTTTGCAGTGAGGACACTTGATAAGCAGACTCCAGTAAGCGACTGTTGAGTAGCCAGCCCCAAATAGGACTCGGAGAACCCTGCAGAACAGCAAGCAGAGAGGTTGTAAGGGCTGGAGGATTGGGAAGAGGCTATGAAAAGAGGTCTCCTTGCTATGCAGAGGACCCTACAATCATGAGTGCCCAGCAGCTGTGGCAACTGCACAAGACCTGCACACAGAGGCGGGAAAATAGGAGGGAGATTAGTTGAGAAAGAGGGATCAGCAGAAATGGGGACCACACAAGAAAAGTTAATAGAAGTGAACAGTAACAACACAGTGGATACACATCCAAACATTAAAATACAAAACTCCCTCAAAAAGCCAAAGTCTAACTAACAAAAACCACAATACCAGACTTGTTTGTCAGGGCTGTCTAAGCGACACCAAAACAGCCTATTGCTGTTACCCATGGTTACCCCACAGCAGTAGAAGGTAAATCCCCGCTGCTGAAGAAACCATGTCCTTCAGAAGCAGGGCCCAGAGATCCCTGAGCTCAAACTTAACCTAATTGCTCTCTTCTTGAGGACTAGCTTTCATGGGACCAAAAGTGCCAAGCAAGCTCCCAAAGAAGAGACACAACCAACCATAGGCCTACCCAGCTGTGACACCCATGAACCACATCAGTGACCAGCAAGGCATGATAACCGTAAGGGTGGAGTAGTGACACTCATACCTTGACAGTAACCAACAGCTCTAGTTGGACTTAAAGCCTACTCAACAAGAGGGACACCATGCCTGGTACTGCAGACCTACCTTACTACTCTGTAAAATCATGGTTGCTGGAGAATGAACAACCACTAATTCACTAAACCAGCATGATCCCTAACACCAATCTATAAACACTTGTCCCAATAACCACAGATACGTATGATCTTCAGCCTTCACCAAGGAACTTCCTCTTTGCAGCAGAGACCACTAAAGAAAACCACAGCCAATCAATATACAGAGTTGTGGTGCCATTCCTAATGGATACAACGACAAAATAGTTCCTTACGGAAAGCTCAAGGGATTGTGGGAGAGAATGTGGAAAGACAAAGAACCAAAGAATCAGGGAGTTTGCTGTGAGACTGTCTCCTAGTGATGTCAGAAGCCACACCCATGGAGTCTCACTAATATGACTGCCCAAACATGATCTGAACAAGGAGAACACCAACAAATACAGGGGAAGGTCCATGAGGCCTCAACCCTACATAAATAATTACAGGAAGCTATGGAAAGCTGGGAGTAGGAGAGGAGGTCCTCCCAAGGAAAGGTTACAGCTGTCGGTTGCCCAGTGCTGAACTGTCAGCTCTGAAAACGCACATACAGACAGCATTGTCTGGACCAAGCAGGTTGCAGTTAAGACTATATGTGTATATACAAATACATGTATATATTCAATAACAGTGAAGAAAGAGGCTGTGAATTTGAAGGCCAGTGGGGAACGGTGTGTGAGTGGGTTGGGAGGAAGGAGAGAATGGAGGAAATGTAATTAAATTACAATTTCAAAAATAAACAACAGCCCAAAAGGATTTAGCTGTATAGCTGTAAGTCAAATCACAGAATTTGTCTGGCAGGTAGATGAATTTTGAGAGATTAAAACTGTCACAGCTACTCATACTAAATGACTGTTACAAACACAGCAAGCCAGTGTAGCCGAGTGTAATTGGGGAAAAAAAATCAACTCAGTCCAAAGTGAGTGGAGGGGCAAGCCCAGTTTCCCAAAAGTGAGACCCTGGAGGAGAGACGAATGCCAAGCCTGTGTCCCACACACGGTTAGATGTGCCTCATGAAGTGGCCACACGTCCCAGAGAGGTGGAGTTTCGTCACCAGCATCCTCCACAGCTAAAGCTTCACTTCAGACAGCAATGATTACACCACATAGCTTTGCATCAACACTTAGAAAAGCATTGGGGAAAAAAAGAGACTTATTTTAAGAAAATAAATGGGTTAAGATTTAGGTCAAAAAATCCCAAAATGATTTGTTTGTCCTTAATTTGCCCCATGAAGAAGGCCGCTCTGAGAATCTCAGCCTCCTGGGGCCTCCCTGGCTCTCTGTAAGAATACAGGCTGGCTGAGCAGTTGAGCCAGTCCTTCCGGGCAACAGAAGAAAAAGTGGTGGGTCAGATGGTACAGGCAGTGATACAGTCTTATAAATCAACCTTGGAATGAGAGATGACAAAACAAGACTGTCAAAGCTGCATATGACTCCTGGAGAAAGAGACTATGTGGTAATTATGCAAGGGCATTTCTGAAATGTAAAATGATGAAAGTGAAACTGACAAGACACTGAAGAAGCACAGAAATCTATACACTGAGCATACACACACACACACACACACACACACACACACACACACACGCACATGCTCTCACACATGTACATGTGGGTAACATGAACATCAAAGCTCAGATCTGAAGGTCTCAGGACAACTTTTGGGAGTCTCCTTCCACCTTCTTGAGGCAAGATCTCTCTTGCTTATGTTGCACACTGATTGATGTATACTGTAAGCTAGCTGGCCCAGTAGCTTCCAGGAGACTCTCTTGTCTCCATCCCCCATCTCTCTGTAGAAATGCTGGGGTGGCCAATCCGCACCAGCACATCCTGATTTTTAATGTGGGTTCTGAGAATTGAACACAGGGAGTCAGACTTGCATAGCATCCAGCTCCCCCAAGATATTCTGTGTTAAATGTTTATTCATTCATCCACTGACTCAGGAGCGTTTGCTGAACACTCTTGGACCAGGTGTTGTTCTAGACAGCGATACCAGGAATCAGAAATGAAGAAATCTCCTCAACAGAAGACGAAGTCTCTTAACATAAAAGCAGAAGAATCAGATGAGCTGTTAAATTGAGTTTCTAAACATAGAAATGTTTATATTATTCTTCCTTCCCATATTATATCAATCAGAAGGTAAAAATTCTATCCTTGGGGAGAGAAAAACCTTCCTAATTTTGTCTGTGAGTATGCAACAAGAAGAGACTGCGCTGGGGTGTGAAGGGACTGGACCAGATCTTTCAACATGAGCTGTCAGTTTCTGAAGAGGAAGAGAAGAGGTTCTGGAGTCTGCCTGGTGAAAACAGGGGCTCTGCCTAGGGAGCCGCCGTCTATCACATCCTCAAAGTCTGTGGTTCTAAGGGAGAAACTGGGTAATGAGTATGGCAGGCTTTGACTCACATTTCTGTTACACAGTGCACAGTGTGTTCAGGGTTCTGAATCACCATTCTGAAGCCACAAGAACTCACATATTTGCATTATCAAACTAAGGAAGCACATTGGGCCCGAAGTAGAACCAAGAGTACATTTTATATCCCAGCTCCTGTGAATTTTTAGAAACACCAAGGCAAGTTCTCAAAGTGCCCCATAGTCAAGATTGGAGTGTGCACCTGGTCACTTCAGTCTGGCTGTTAAGAGGCTTCAGGACCAACAGCACCCCTGGGAAATTACAACTGCTAGTGCCTTCCCAACACAAATGGCAGGCCAGGGTCTGTCTACGTGGCCTTCCAGTTAGGGATGCATGGAACCTTTCTAAATCTACCGGAGGGGTTCTAGTGACTCGCAGATGTGAAAACGCAGACTTCATCGTCTGTCTAAGTTTACACAACTAGAACAAAAGCAGGACTAGAATTCGAATTTAGAAAGAGCTACTTTGGATGTTGCATTATCAAACCCTGCTCTTGCTCACCACCACCTATCAGAAAACAGCAGATGCAATTAGCTCCAAAGTGGAGGGGCACCATTACAGTGGCTAGTCCAAATGTACTAACATCCTGCCTTCTCCGCACACCCAATGTGTTAAAACCTTTGTACAGTTATCCTGACAATGTGATGGCTTACATATCAGCCAGCATGAGAACCATAAATTCCTTATTGTTATGTCTACCTCTCTATCTATCCATCCAACTATCTCTCTCTATCCCAACTATCCATCCAACTATGTCTATGTATGTATGTATGTATGTATGTATGTATGTATGTATCTATCTATCTATCTATCTATCTATCTATCTATCTCTATCTATCTATATCTCTTTCTCTGCTTGAAAAATAACAAGCCCTTTTGGAGTTCATAGAGACAAGGAGTAGAATGGTGCTTAGCTTGTCAGGGAGAGGGAAATAGAGAGGGATGTTGAATGGTGCAGGGTGGATTTCGAGGTCAGATGAAGGCGATGTTTGCACCACACTGCACATGGGACTTAACATCCTGAACTACCTACTTGTAGCCAAGCTGGGAAATATTAAGTATGTTTTACCATAATTATAAAACATATTTTAAGAAGGAAACTGGTTGGGAAATACATTTAGTCTCCCTATTGTTTTATTCAGCCAACTATCAAATAGTAAACGCATAGTCAGGACTCTTTTTTGATGCATCTTACTGGCCCTGGCAAGCCTTGTCTTCCTCTCTAGACAAGACAAAAGTTTTATTAATATTTGTGATCTTTAATTGATTTTAAGGATGGAACTGTGGAACCTACTTAGAATAAATTGGCAGAAATCATTAAGGTCTCATGTATCAGAAAGTGATAGTAAAGTTAAAAAAATCTAAGATGAAAGTTATTTATTTCATCCATCAGCTTACAAGTCAATTTGACATTAGACAGTCTCTGCATCGTTTAAAAATTAAAGTTGAGGAGACTCACGGTCAGCATCTTTAGTGCAGGGGCGTTTTATAAAGCATGGCTTCATGCTTCTAATCGTTTCTCTACATCTATATAAGCCAGCGCTATTGATGGCCATTCCCTTAAGGTGCAGTGAGACGCGGGTTCAATATTAATAGATTGCATTTGCAGTGCAGTGCTATCATCTTGGAGAGTGTTTTTCCATTGATTTTCTCTTCCTGTATCCGCATCTCACTTAACAGCAGCAGCATCCGCCCACAAGGCTGAGCCAGAAACTTAAATAATTCTTCTCTTCTTCTTCTCCAAGTTCCTAGCTGCTGTATTTCATAACAGTCTCAGCCCCTGTTGTTTGGCCTTACCCCCTCATTTGGATGGCCTAGGAAGCTTCTTAACTAACTAACCCTTGGATGGCCCATGCTCCGCCCAGCTTCCACACTTCAGGGGGCTTTCCTAAGAGGGTTTCCAAGAGGCTCCTGAGCAGAGAAGAACAACTTAGATGGCTCTTTACTGTAACAAGGGTTCTCAGGACAGGTTGTCCGCCAGCCCAACCCCATCCTCTTCTCTGGGACACACAGAATTCCTTGTTAACATTTGGTCATGCCGGGCTTATAGCTCTGGTCATGTACACTCAATAGACGCTTCTCTGTGTAAATTCCCACCACTGGGAGCTGGGGATATGGTTCTGATGGTGGTGGGGTGCTTGTCAAACAAGCATGAAGTCCAGAACACATAAAACTAGTAGCTGATGGCATACTATAATCCCAGCACTGAGGAGGGAGAAGCAGGAAGATCAGAAGAAGTTCATGGTCATCTTCAGAGTGTGAAGCCATGGTGGACTACAGGAAGTCCTCTCTCAAAAATAAAAACGAGTCCTCACTACTACCGTAATTTTACAGTGCAGGAGAGGGAGATGACTCAAGGCCCAGGAGAAGAAGAAGCCATCTCTGACCACTACCACAGATAGTCCCACAGAGGACATGGTAGATGAAAAAAGGAAATCTCTCAAATCGCAGCATCAGCCTGCAGTACAGTGGAGGGACTATGGGTGGCCTGAACACACAACCGATCGAGGTTCCATATTTTAACATATAAACTTGGAATGATTACAGAAAAACAGAATTTTCTACAATAACATCCCCAATGTCTGTAAGCAGCCACCTAAGAGTGAGGCATTCTGGGACATGAATAAAGTTAGGATACTCCAGGTCAGTAATACTGCAAAGTAAGGATGAGGTCAGAAGAGAATATAGCTCTCTCTGATGGCGTCTTCCTTACTGACTCCATGCTACGAGCTCACTGGGTGCAGGATTCCAGATGAAGAACAGCTTTTCCTCATATTTCACTCATAGTAAATGCCCCTCATTGGCCCCAAGACTCTTTTCTAAGCATTCTTCTCATCCCAGAATTCCTATCTCCATGGTCATACCTGCAGATCAGAGTAGCCTGTGGACAGGTGGATGTACATTCGCACCTGTGTGCTCCACACACACGTTCATGGTCAGTTGTTCCTGAGTACTCATCCCAAAGCCCAGACACTCGCAGTCCAGGCTTTCTTAGCAATCTGTCACTAAGTTAGCATAACAGACAAAAAAGAGATGGACGGTTCATGGGCCTTGGAGATGTAACCTGGGCCCAGGAAGCAGGGAGATGATTAAAATCTCACATTTAAAAACTGCACGTGATTTCACTCCATAATTCATCTGCTTGCCCTAAAAATAGAGTTTTCTGAACAGCTTACTGCAGGAGAAAATTGCCCTTTTTCTAGTCTGCTTCTGAGTGCTCTTGGCACTTGGCCAGGTGTCGGCAAACCTGTTTGAGGTGCACAGTGCGAGCAGCTCTGAGAGCCCTATGCAGTCTCAGAGAAGCAGCCACCGTCAGGAGACTGGTTTTGTTTGTGACACAGGAATAGTATGGAGGCCTAAAGACAAACGGAACAAAGAGAGCCCTGAGCTCTCTCATTGCTGTTCTAGAAACATCACCAGCTTGAGAGACCAACAGAAGGAAAACCAACAAGCACACAAACCGGGAAAAGACCCTAAGACAGGAGAAACATGGTCCCTGGAGGAGTGGCTCTCCCTCAAGTCACCTCCAGGTCTTGCCTGCTAATTCTCATCCCGAAAACTCAGCTTAGCATCCACTTCCCCTGAGACGCCTTCTCACTGCTCCTTCTGCTGTAGGCATCGTGGAGCAGCCTGTGTAAATATCTATTCGATTTCTTCACGCTAATAATTTGTCCATCTTTAGTATCGTCTATTAGCCTACTTTATGAACTATTTTGTCTGTAAATTAAATTGAAATGTATAATTATTGATTACATGTCCATTTTATTAATCAAACCTATCTTGTGGGAGCACGCCCATGACTATAACAAATTGGAAAATGCTTCCAAGTGTTGGGATTGCTTGTTAATTTAGACTGTTGCTATTTCAGTCTTAGGGGTCATATGGGTCATAGAGTCAGCTTAAGATGTAAAACCTCTGTAGGAAAAATCCAAAATCTCAACCACTAAATATCAAGAGGACACCCCCATGTGGAAAATCCCATACCACGAAGCTTTGTTTCACACACACAAAATAGTCAGAGCACTGCACAAAGTCACCTCCAGGCTCTGTGCCCAAGAAGACTGTGAAATGTGAGCTTTGTGTTTATACTGGGGTGCTGTCCCCCAAATAGCCATGGGTATGCAAATTTTCCAAGTCTTAAATCCCAACTCTGGAACACTCCTGTTCTTTAGTGGTTTGGATAAGAGACACTTGACCTGTACTGAAAAGAGTCTCAAAGTCAGTGACCAGGACACAGTGAGTAGAAATTCCAAATCTTAGCACTCAGGAAGCAGAGGCCGGTGATATCTGAGTCTGAGGCCAGCCTGGTCTACAGAGTGAATTTCAGGACAACCAGAGCTACATAGTGAGACCCTGTCTCAAAAAAACACAAACAAAAACGAACTTAATTAATTAATAATAAATAAAACCACAAAGTCCAACAGGGAAATGCAAAGAATATTTGAATTGGGTGTGGTAGTTCGTGCCTATAATTTCAGCACACTGTTTCGGAGCTAGAAGCTGGTGACTATCTGGAGTTCAAAATCACCCTCAGCTACATTATGACTTCAAGGCTAGCCTGGGATACAAGAAACTGCAGCCTCAGGACAAAACCAATTTGAGATTAAGAAATTCAAAGTAGGCGGGTGATGATAACGCAACGCCTTTAATCCCAGCACTTGGGAGGCAGAGGCAGGTGGATTTGAGACTAGCCTAGTCTATGGAGTGAGTTTCCACTTTAAAAGTAAGCCTTTTTTGAAAGGTTTCTCATGGGCAACTCTATAGTCTCTGCTTTACCAATGGAGTGATGGGGTAAGCTTTACTTTACTTTACTTTTTACTTAAACGTTAATTTGCCCAATTTTTTAAGATTTATATAAAATGATATGTCTTAGTCAGGGTTTCTATTTCTGCACAAACATGACCAAGAGGCAAGTTGGGAGGAAAGGGTTTATTCAGCTTACACATCCACATTGCTGTTCATCACCAAAGGAACTTAAGCAGGTCAAGAGGCAGGAGCTGATGCAGAGGCCATGGAGGGATGCTACTTACTGGCTTGCTTCCCCTGGCTTGCTCAGCTTGCTTCCTTATAGAACCCAGGACTACCAGCCCAGGGATGGCAGCACCTACAATGGGCCCTCCCACCCTTGATCACTAATTGAGAAAATGAAGGCATTTACATCTGGATCTCATGGAGGCATTTCCTCAAGGGAGGCTCCTTTCTCTGTGATAACTCCAGCTTGTGTGACACTCAAAACCAGCCAGTACAGTAGCCTAACTTGTATTGGCCCCTACCCTTCAGAGGGCAGAGCTACCAGGTGAGTGGCAGGAGCTGTGGAAGAAGGGTGGTTAAAGGCAACTTTGTCAAGAGAATCTCAGCTCACAACACAGCTATGCCGGACATCCACTCACTGTTTAAAAAACATTAACAAAACCCCATCATCAAATGACTCTCATCACATCTGTCAAAACCGTGCTGCTGTTCGAGTTGGCAGCCTGTCGTTTTTTTCAAGACAAAGTGGAAACTTTCTGCTGATTATTGTTACAGATATAAATGGGAGTACTTGTTTTAAGATTAGTCACATGAACTTTTTATGAAATTCAGCTCCCAAGTCCCTTGAACACTCATGGGCTCTACAGACACTGAAAGCTTTTGGAAGATGATGATACTTATGATACAAATATGAGGCTAGAAGCATTTTGTGTAGCCATGAAAAAGACAAAAGAAGGCATCGGACTACAGAGCTTGGACACACAGGGAGCACGTGCACATGTTGGACGTCGGCTAAAGAATGTTGGGATTTCTGGAGACAGAAGCTCTGCTTGTAGAGACTGTGAGCTGAGCCGAGGAAAAAGCAGTGTTAGTCCCTTTGCTGAGACATGAACAAGTACATGGCCCCAAATCATCATCGAAGAAAAGATAGGTAAGCCCCCCAGCCCTCAACCCATACCTGACCATAAGAATGCCACGGCTTAAATAAACATTCCTGAAAGATGCCTATTAGTCACTGGCTAAAACTTGAACACCACTGTCCGGTTTAAGGGACACCCCAAGTGGTTCAGTGAAACCTCACTACAAAAGTCTACTTTTGTGTGTAGTCTATGATCCTGGCTGGAAGCAAGGGGAATTGTGCAAGTCCCCTGTAACTCTTACTCAGATGAATCAGATGATGGACCAAGCCTCTGCTAATCTCCATTGATCATCGACCCACGAGGTTAATGATGGAGTTTACGGAGCATTCCTCACCGATGCCTGCTGGGGACCATGCACCAAATAAATGCCCACTTCTTTCGGTTTCTTATTTTTCCTTTCTTTTCCTGACCAGTCTTTGTTTCATAAAGTAAAGATTACATTTTTCTTTTTTTTATATTTAAACATGATAAAAGAAAAGCCAATTAAACCCATGCCCTTATTACCCAAACACTGCATTGCAATCCGGGCTTGGCTGTGCAGAAGGGGAGGTATATAAATAAATAGTCCCACATATCTGAGGGGAAACCCTGAGCTAAATTCTTCATTTAGATAAAGTTAATGTGAATTCTTTGGAAAATCCCCAGAGCAAGGAAAGAACATTGCAGCCCACAGACCTCACTCAGCTCCCTGCTCGATTTCATTGAGCCTGGGGCTGAGGAAGCTCAGGGCAGATGTCTCCAGAACCCCAGCATCTTCCCATATGCCCTTGAGGCTGCTGGGGTCACCCCATTTAGCAAAGTCTTGGACAGCTTAAGGACCTAAGTGTATCTAAAGATGTGAAATCTGATTTCTGAAAGAATTGAAGGGAAAGACTCCCTGTTACTTTGGATTCTAGGACATAGGGAAGCACTTCTGCCTACCTCTCCATTCTCTGTATAGTCCCTCCCTTTTTTAAATAACCCGCTTCTTCAACAATCTTCTTCCCTCTATGCACACCTCTCCTCTGGAATGCTTTCTCTTGTTCGCCATTTCCTTCCACCTCCTTGCCCTTTCTATCTAGGGAGATTCCAGGATTAAACCAATGCACCTTACCCTTGCTTCGGATGCTCCATCTCTGGGCCAGCTTCCCATTTGCCCCCTGTCTTTCCTAGCACCCCTCGCCCTCTGAGATTCTGCCTATTGCTTCTTTCCCTGCTTGCAAGCTGAAGCTGAACCCTATAGCCCGGCTTTGCTGTCCTCTGATCCAGTTTTGTTTGTTCTTGAGTTGTATTTCAAAGGCTAAAGGTACAAGGAAAAGCCTCAGACTTTGGAGCCAGAGACACGGCCTTAGCCTTGCTCAATCTACAGGGACCAAGAAGCTGCAGTGGTGGTGCACGCCTTTAATCCCAGCACTTGGGAGGCAGAGGAAGGCGGATTTCTGAGTTCGAGGCCAGCCTGGTCTACAGAGTGAGTTCCAGGACAGCCAGGGCTACTCAGAGAAACCCTGTCTCGAAAAACAAAAACAAAACCAAAAACAAACAAACAAAAAGCTGAGTCTGGATACCCTGTCTGGCAAATTGGTGGAGATTTTTCATTTCTAATAAATTTTGGTGAAAACTTCTTTTAGAAATTATGGTAGTTTAAATAAAAATGGTCCACATAGGCTCATAGGCAGTGGCACTATTAGAAAATGTGGCCTTGTTAGAGGAAGTATGTCAGTGGGTGTGGGCTTTGAGGTTTCAAATGATCAAGCCAGGGCCAGTGGCTTTCTCTCTCTCTTCATGCTTCCTTTCAATCCGGCTGTAGAAATCTCATTTACCTCTCCAGCACTGTGTCTGCCTGAATGCAATCATGCTTCCCACCGTTGCACTGTAAGCCAACCCCAACTAAATGCCTTCCTTTGTAAAAGTTGTTGTGGTCATGGTGTCTCTCCACAGCAATAGAAACCCTAACTAAGACAGGATTTAATGTTCCTGGGCATTAGCATTGTGATTTAGTAAGAGCTGAGCTGTCCCTAAAAAAAGAAATAACATAAATGTCTTTGTGGCCCTCCCTACTCCTAATGTGTAACACCTTTAAGAGAGGATTTTATTCTGGGGCTTATTTATTTTAAAAGTATTTTTAAAATCTCCCTTCTTAAAATACACTTTAATTCCTTCATATTATTTACAGAAATAGGTCAACTCTTATTTTTTGAGACTCTGGATGCACAAACATTACCAACAAGAAATGTTTAGCTTTAAAGGACTGTACAATGTATAGGAAATAGTCTTCACACATTTTCATGTTATTTTAGTAAGGTAGTTGATGCTAGGTAAGATATAAAGAAGAAAGATTCATTTGGCCCACAAGTCTGGTGAATGGAAAGCCCAAGCAGCACGATGCTCCTCAGGTGAGCACTCCCTAGATGATGGTGCTCCTCAGGTGAGCACTCACTAGATGATGGTGCTCCTTGGGTGAGCACTAGCTAGATGATGGTGCTCCTTGGGTGAGTACTCCCTATATGCATCAGAGCACAACAGAGAAAGCTAAATGGAAACAGGCATGGGCATGAACAAAACAGATCCAAAACATAATACAATATTGCAGATTTGTTCTTTCTCCCACTCTTGTAAAATAAAATAGAAGCAGTTCTTTAGCACCACGACTTCAATTTAAAAAATAAATAAATAAACCTATGTAAGTTCAATCCTGGTAATTCAAACATGCTGGTTTGTGATTTACTCTTCAATTACATAGAATAAAAAGCTTTGGGAAACAAATTAATGGTGTGATAAGCAGTGGCAACTCCAAAATTTGTGTAAGTACGGCACTTAGAAGCTCCCTTCTGGTCAGAGGCAGAGTTAGCTAACTTGCTCTCAAGCAGAATGGGAGCAGGAGGCAGCTCATGTTCCGGTTAAAGTAGAACTTTCAAAGTACTACGGCCGTTGGTGCAGCTGAGACCTCCCCGCCTGCCTGTGCAGCCCTCCCTCACCACCTGACATTCTCCTGCTCTGCTGCACTTACCTTTATAGCATCTAATCAACTTCATATTTTGTGCGTGTGCGTGGTTAGTGCTTAACCAAATGTTTGTTGGACAAACAAATGTATAGTTCAGTGAAATTGTAGTGAATTTTTAAATTATGACTACTAGGTAAACAGTAATCTATTTGAAAGTGTCTGGGGTCATTGAATTCTAGAGTTAGAATGTTGTTATTTATAGCCATAGAAGGCCAGGGTGGGGCAGGGGCACTAATTTGTGTATAAAGTGGTGTTAGTGTATGCCTGGGGAAAAGACTGTAAAGTTTGGATTAGATTCACCACAGGCATCTATAATTCTGAAAAGACTTTTTTAAATTACTGATCTAATTCACCTCCTCTCTTCTGACCCCTTTGTCACAGAACCAACCAACTAACACCACTCTGATTACATAGCTCCAGTGACGGGTGTCTCCTTCCTATGTGGGACAGTGTCATCTACTCCCACATTTTATAGTTCTGGTAACATTGAAGCCCAGCCCTTTCCCAGGAGCCTCCGAGTAGCTGCAATGGAGCTGCCATCCTCTGGAGTCACCCAAACACTTCCTGGCCAGTCCCTAAGCCACAGGACCACACTTTGTGTTTTTTGACAGCTGTCATAACTTATTCTGTCTTTTTATATTCAGGCTGTAAGTCTTCGCTCTTCCTACTGCACTTAAGATTTCTCCTCCTGTTTCTGTGCCGGGGACTCTGCTGGCCCAGCTCTCCTATGCTTTGGTGTTCGCTGAACTTAACAGTTCATCCTTTCAGGGAATGCTTGTGTAGCCCCACTGACTTAGCATCAGCAGTTAACAAAAGTCCTTGCACTTTTTTTTTCCTGTATAAGTGCCGCAGTTCTGGACTCATGACCCTCTGACTTCATCCAAGCAGGTAGTCTAGCATTCTTAACAGGACTTTGCTAGTGTCTTTATCAAATTCCTAGTTAAATGCAACTAGTCATTGCTTTTGGCTGAGGCTCATGGGTAATTACTGCTAAGTTCTATCTACCTGGCTTTAGCCACCACCTTCCCCTGCAACCACTCCACTTCATATCCAGCTTCTACTGTCCAAATTGTAAACTGGATGTTGCACAAGAAAAGTCCAGTAGAGGCTCAGAGTGAGGCGCAAGGAAAGGAGAGAGATCCAGGAACCTGGGGCCCCGAGGCCTTGGGTTGCCACTTTCTAGCTATGGGACTTCAGACATGTCACATGATCTACTGAAGTCTCTCTCTCCACTCTCCGCTTGAGCTCACCCACTGAGATATGGTCTTCATTCCTTTCAGATACTGCATTTGTCAAATGAAACATTTCTAACTGAGTTATTCCTTATAGGTTTGTAGTTGTCGTCGTTGCTGTTGTTTGATTTGATTTGATTGGAACAGGGTCATCTTGTGTTGATCAAAGTGGTCCAGCTCAAACTCTTGCTGTTTCAACATCCCCGAGGCTACACAGACAGCTCTGTGCCCTCATGTCTGATTCGTTATAGCTTTTACTTCTTTGAGTTTTCCTATTTCACTTTATTGTTTCGAGTGTATTTGTGATTACTTATTAAACTCTCTTTTTGTGTCAGTTCCTTTAAAATCACTGCCAGGTAATCTCTAATTTTAATGTTGGAATACCTGTTTGTCATTCAGGTTCATGTTGATTCTTGAAATAACAATTGAGCTGTTTTTTCTAAGACATGGTTATTTTATGTGCATGAGTGTACATATATGCATCACATATGTGTCTGTTGTCCAAGGAGGATCTGAAGAGGACATCAGATCTCCTGGAATTGGTGCTGCAGATAATTATGAGCGGCCATGTGGGTGCTGGACACCAAGCCTAAGTTCTCCATAAGAGCAGCCAATGCTCTGAACCACTGACCTCTCTCTCCAGCTCCATGGCAATGACTTTCCAGTTGTAACCTGGACCTGGGAGACTCCAGGCCTGACTCACGTGCTCTAATACCTTGATGAAGAAGGATACCTGTCTGGAGGCTTATGGGTAGATAGGGAGTGAGCTCTTTCACTTAGCATCCTTGCTGCTGGGCAGTGGCTCAGCACGTGACTCTCCACGTGGCTCTCTGTAATACTTCACTGGCTTACCATCAAGTTAAGCTTGTTCCCTTATCGGCCTTTAACAGTCTAAGGCAGCGTTCTCAACTTCCCTAAGGCTGTGACCCTTTAATGCAGTTCTTCATGGTGTGGTGACCCCCAACATTTCGTAACTGTAATGTTGCTACTGTTATGAATTATAATGTAAATATTTGTGTTTTCCAACAGTCTTAGGTGTCCCCTGTGGGAGGGTCTTTCCACCCCAAGGGGGGAGTCACAACTCGAAGGTTGAGAACCACTGGCTTACGGGGCAAAAGGCTCACTTTTCAGCTGGAATTGGGCCTCCAGTGATTTCATGGCGCTCCCCAGGCAGCCTGCCATGTTCTTTCCTGAGAGGAAGGTCTGGCTTTGAGTGGATGTTTTTGCTCATGGCCTTTGGTGTCTTCTTGTTGCTAGTTTTCCCAGGATCTAGTCTGAGATATATTAAGAAAAAGAAAACCTAGAGAGTGTGTTGCTATGTCCAATTTCACATCACAAGGTTCCTAGAAAGTCTGACTTCTCTCCACATTTCAGTCTTTTTATATTTATCGTGTATATATAACACCCATGGTTTCTTGGCTTTCTTTTATGCAGGAAAGAAAAGGGAAGTCTGTGCTCTCCGTCTTCCAGAGCATTAGATTAGTTACCTATGCTAGGCTTTAACCTGATGAGACGTAAGACTAGCTTGCAGATTCCACAAGGCTACGGGATGGGAAGTGCAGGATTCATTGCACATCACTATTGCACAGGCCGCTTCTCCCAGGCCAACCCCTGCACATCCCTGAGACTGCCTCTGTCCACTCCTGTTCTGTCTGTCCTTAGGTTGTGACACTCCACCCTTTAAGGGACCAGGTGTTTTTGAGCCTGTGCAGTCGAGCAATTCTGGGCAGGCATGGAGATTGTACTGTTCGTTTAAGTGCCCGCTGTACCCTGCCCTCAGCTTTTCCTGTTACATGTGTTGGTCATTCCTCCTAGCTAGAGAATGATGCACTCTGGAGGAGATACGCATAACTCATGCTCCTCTGTTCCCTCAGTTTCTAGCACAATACTAGGAATAATGGAGTGGCTCTGTACACTGGTGTGCTGGTTTGAATGAGAATGGTCCCTGTAGGCTCATATGCTTGAATGCTCCCCCCAACCCACACACTTCTTACTGAGGATGTTTAGGAAGGATTAGAGAGTGTGGCATTGTTGGAGGAAGTGTGTCCCTGTGAGAGGAGGTGTGTCTCTAGGGTGGGCTTTGAAGATTTCAAAAGCCCGTGCCAGGCTCAGGGTCACTCCTTTACCTGCTGCCTGCAGATCAAGATGTTAAGTTCTTAGCTACTGACTGCTTCAGCACCATGCCTGCCTGCCTCCTGCCATGATGCCCATTATGATGACCATGGACTAAACCTCTGAAACTGCAACGAAATCCCCAGTTAAATGCTTCCCTTTGTGGACTGCCTTCGTCATGTGTCGTCACAGCAATAGAAGAGTGGCTACTATAATTGGTGCTTCTTATAGCTTTAACTTGTATCTGATTGATCTTATGCCTGCGACTGGAGGTCTGTGGATGGCTACATGTGAGCAAGACGTCTGTAGACTTCTTGCAGAACTACTAACTTTTCAGAGTTAAAAAAAAAAATGCATGTTGGCCGGGCGGTGGAGGCACACACCTTTAATCCCAGCACTTGGGAGGCAGAGGCAGGCGGATTTCTGAGTTCGAGGCCAGCCTGGTCTAGGACTTCCAGGACAGTCAGGGCTACACAGAGAAACCCTGTCTCAAAAATACCAAAATAAATAAATAAATAAATAAATAAATAATAAATAAATCCATGTCAAAGATTGAGGTGACCTTGGCTTTTGTTTCTTATTTCTGACAACTAAATCTGCAATAGCTCAAATACCATTTCCTACTGCCCAAGAGTCTGTCTTTAATGAGTGAGCAAAACAGAGTTCCAATACTTTGAAATATATACAATATTCAAAAAAACCCTGCACTGAAGATAAAGTCTTCGGTCTATAATGGACTTCATAATAATCTCATTGAGTAAAATAAGTTAGCAAATTCATGTCAGCAAAGCTATTCGAGATGAAAATATATATCAGAAGGCAATGAGCAAACATGGTCTTATATGAATAAATAATATGCCACAGATACATGGATAGTGAGACAGGGGAATGCAGAACAAATCTGATGGGACTTTTAATATCACAGAAGTAGTTAATGAATTCTCAAAATATTTTTGAAGTTTTATGTTGAGTATTTGTGGAGCTAGATCTGGTATGAAAAGAAAAAAGGAAGAGAGCTGAAAAATAAAAATTGAAAATGTTTGTAGATCATATGTTTAATATGTAGGTTACTGCCCCAAGATTGGACACAATGATAAAATTCTTTAAGTATTACATCGGGGAATTTTCTTATCAATGGAGAAGTAGAGAGGGGGTTTTAAAAGCTACAGTTTTGTGGAGAATGCATGATAGGTCATTATTCCTAGGTTAACTATGGTTTTATTGATGGATACTATTCATGGCTTTTTTAGGTGGCTTCTGAATTTGCTTTTGAGAGACTTGTAGAAACACAGTAATCACAGTGTCCAGCGATAGGACAAGAAGCATCACTCTTCCAGGAAGGCATGGAGATCGGGCATCACAAATACCTTCCTTTCTGAAGTTCCCTACCAAATCAACAACCTCACATTTGCTTAAACATCAGTAACTGAGAAAGAACTCTGTCTGCCCTTGTTTAATTACTAGAACACTATTCTTCACTCAGTAGAAATCCACTTCTCCGAATTATTTATCTCAGTTCTGCCCTGGGAAGTCAGCTGGGTCTTGTCTCCTTCTTTCGATTTATCAAATTGACATTAAGTATCTGATCTCATGGAATTCTTTTCTTCTTGTTAACAAATACCTTCTTCTAGCAGTTTCTCAGATGGTCTGTTTTTCAAAGGCATCATTACTTCACAGTTGTCCTTGCCATGCCTAGCTCATCAATGTCTCGGAACATGACACTCACTCTTGCTATCATTTTCAAGTCTGGCCTGCCTACAGCAGACGGGGGCCTATTTCCTCCTACTGTGCCCATCAGGAACTCTCTATGAATACTATTTGAGATTACAGAAAAGGTTTTCATAATGTCACCGTACCACTGGTTCATATCTCGTTAATTACAACCCTCAGTGTTCTCAAATCCAGTCATGAACTATTTAAGTTTCATTTCCTACATTCTGCACACATTAAACATATTTTTCTGAACCTATACTCAGGATTTTATATTTATGGATTCATGGACCACCACTCTTGTCTCCCCTTCAAATCCCATAGACTGGAGCTCAGGACATTCTATTCTTTCCTAAAGGTATCAGCTACCGTGTCATTCACTGCCACTCTCCATGTCTGTTTGGGGTCTGTTGTTAGCAGTCATCTAGGTGCTCCCTCACCTCACCACCATCCTCATCATCCTGGAATCTGCTCTTCCAACAAGCTGTCTTCTCCTCTATTAGATGCCCATCTCCCTCCCAATCTCTATCCTAAACACCTCAACTCTCCAGTTGATGCCTCTTATTCTTTGAGCTCTCTTACTCTAGACTCCTTCCCCCAGCAGAGCCTAATCCCTTGTCTGTCACCTTTGTCTGTGCTTCATCCTTCCCACCAGATCCAATGATGTGTTACAGATTTACCACCTTGCTTGCACATGACCTCAAATCTACAGCCATAGTTACTGTAAAATAAAAACAGAAGTCATCTCACCATTTACCTACTCTACACCAAAGCTTGCCTGAATGTGGCTGGAAAAAAAAGAGGAGGAAGAGAACGGGGAGAAGGAGGAGACACGTAGGTAATAGTGTTTATGGTGACTTTATTATAGTATATAGGGTAACGATATACAATGTATATGGTGGCTTTACTTCACGTATATGACTTTTCTCACATATACTTACTACCACATATTCCAAGGGAATCCCAAAAGCTGATGGGAGTTCTTATGATCTCCCCTCGGCCTTTTACTCCCCCTTCCAGGCAGACTATAATATCCTCACTCCCCTCTCGATAGCCCAGCGATTATAGAATTAGACACTTAACTTTCAGTTAAGACGTCTGGATGCCCAAGTATGTCAGAAATCCTTGACTGTGAAAACTGACTCCCTTGGGCCCGTATCTCTATATCCACAACTAACAAGTGTGTATGCTAGTCCAGACCATGTTCCATCCCCGCTGGACACTGAAAACTTGACATCTCCACCTGGGCTTCTGCTACTTCGAAAGCAATGATTCTGAAGCCCAATTCCTTCTTTGATCCTTAAACCCTGCTCTCTCTAAAACCTTCCAGATCCAAGTTGACAGCACCCCAATTACATTTGCTCAAGTTAAATTCCATTGCCCAATCTGAATGACTGTTTCTCCTCCCAGGTGCCATTGATAATCCATTGAGATACAATATGACCTTCAAAATATACATTCTGATTGCACCTAGACTCTGACTACTGTTCATCTCCTCTAAGGTTATCTCTCTGGTTCATGTCATCATGATCTACTAACTGCTCATTCTTCCTCCAAAGGAAGAAGAATCATTCCTGGGTTGGATTATTGACATGATGAGCAAAGTGAGCTGCATAAATTCGCTCCCCTGCCAGGGGTAAAGACCTTTGACCTTTTCACTCAGATTAATAGCCAACGTGGCAACATGGGCTGAAAGGACCCTATCTTGCCTTTCAGCCTTTGCTGGTCTGCCGTTCTTCCCAGGCTTGCTCCGGTGTCCTTACTGGTGCTTTCTGAATGTTCCAGCAACACTCACAGAAGACTGGTGCCCAACGTCTGAAATGATCTCTTAGGCATCTCCCTCCTGCAAGTTCCTGGTTCAATGCCACCTTACCAAAGAAACCTCTCTAGCTATCCCTCTAGGTCCCACTCCTCAGTTTGACCTTCTCCATGGTGTTTTATATCCCTTCCAGCTGTCCTTTCTGCAGTCCTCTCTCTCTCTTCCTCAACCCCAGCCCCCAAAATGTACTTTCAGGTAAACAGAGACTCTTTTCCCCCTTTACTATATCCCAATGCTTACAACAACACTTGGTAATTATCAGGGATTCACTAAACTGTAGTAGAATTGTGAATCAAATACTATCTTATTAAAAAGTAAATCAGGGCTAGGCAGTGGTGGCACACGCCTTTAATCCCAGCACTTGGGAGGCAGAGGCAGGTGGATTTCTGAGTTTGAGGCCAGCCTGGTCTACAGAGTGAGGTCCAGGACAGCCAGGGCTATACAGACAAACCTTGTCTTGAAAAACAAAACAAAACAAACAAACAAAAAAGGAAATCGGGAATACAGTTTGTTTTTCTCTATTAAATTGTAAGACTGTCAAACACACATTTTCACCCTATACAAAAATTTAAATTAAGACAAAAGATATTTTTAAGAAGAGGTTAATCTTGCTGCTTTTGGATAAACACTAAAATATATTTTTCCTCCTAATGCTACCCTGTGGCATATCAGCCATCCTTTAAAACAATAAGATTTGTGCAATTAAAGAACATACTTTCTATACCTTTTACAAGTTGAGTTCTTAGATATAATCAGTGCTGTATGTGTAATGGTAATTTCAAAAAGAGATGGTAGTTCAGATGGTAAGTCTGAAAAGAGAATGATTATATTGTGTGGTCTGTATTTTAGTGAGCCATGAATTTCTGGTGATTAACATAATCCTTGTTTTGTAAGGATTTATATTTTCTATAAAATGCATTATTAGCTTCTACTCTTGACCAGAATTAAAGATTTTTGCCTTCCAGGATTTGAGAATGGATTGTTTTGTTTTTTATGTCTTTGAGAAAGTATCTAACCCTCAGGCCTTACTCGTCTTCTCAAAAGAGACTTGGAATAACGTTGAAACTGCCCATTCAGTGCTGTCAGCTACAAGGCTGGGGTGAGCTGAGGAAGGGTCCCCATCACAGCCATGACAAGGGATTTTGCTTGTGGTGAGTTCCCAGCATCCTGTGTGCTTGAGCATTCCCAGTCTGTCCTTTTATATATCATGCACGGCAACCATGAAGTGGGCAGCTCTTTTCTCTCATTTCTCACACACCTGCCTCACAGCATCCTGACAAACAGCAGGCTCTCTAGTTCACGATCTTGTCAGTATCCTCTTTAACCTCAAATAATATTTGAAGAGACAAACACCCAGCTGCTTTTTTCCTTCTTGTCTTTTTGCTACCCACGTGCTCTATGATGCTGTTGTGGAGAGTGCCCGTGTGTTGATATATTTATTAGACCCCTGAAAACATGGCCTCTATCTTCTTTGCCCTCTAAGTTCTCCAGCACATTTTTCCTAAGCTTCCTGGTCACTACTGAAATTTAATTATAGAACCATAAGGCACTGTGCACATTTCCAAAAGGTGGAGACAATCAAAGGCCCTGAGCCCTGCCCAGCTATGACACTGATGAATGACATCAGGACTGGCACGGCATGAGAACCCTAAGGTAGAGCTGTGGCACATGTATCTTAGCAGCAAACAACATCTCTTCAAATTATACTTAAAACCCACTCAACAAGAGGGAGACCATGCCTGGTACTAGAAGCCTACCTAACTATTCAGTGCTAGTGAAATCACAGTTATTGAAGAATGAATAACCACCTATTCACTAACAACAACCTATAAACATTTGTCCTTATACCCACAGAGAAGTGCAGTCCTCACCCCTCATCAAGGACACTTCTCTTTGCAACCAACAGAGACCACTACAGAAAACCACAGTCCATCAAAACATGAAATTCTGGAGCCCAGCCCCAATGGATACATTCACAAAACACTCCGACACTTAAGGCTCAGGGAACATTGCAGAAGGAGTGGAAAGATTATAAGAGCTGGAGGAGTAGGGAGATTTCTGCAAGACTATGTCCTAGTAATATGACAATTTACACCCACAGTTCTCATCAACATGGCTGCCCAAATGTGAGTGGAACAATGATGAACCAGGGAACATGTCAAACTGGATGGAGAAAGGCACATGTGGCCTCAACGGTAAGCAAAACTGTAGGCAACTGAGGAGAACTGGGAACAAGAGATCTAAAGCTCCAGGGAAGATCACAGCAATTGGCTGTCTAGTCCCAAATGGTCAACCCTGAAAACATATAGCATTATATGGAATGAACAAGTTGTGTGATATATATATACACATATACACAATATATAGAGAGAGATTCGGAATATGTATTTCAAGTATATATACATATTCTATATGTATATACAAATATACACATACACACACAATTTATATATATAGACATTTGGAATATATTTCAATTATATATACATATTATATATATATATATATGGAGAGAGAGATTTGGAATATATATTATATGTGCATGTGTGCATATACATGAAATAACAATTAGTGAAAAAAGAGGCCATGAATTTGAAGGATAGTAGAGAGAAATATATGAGAGGGTTTGGAGGGAGGAAAGGGAAGGGAGAAATGTTGCAATTAAATTATAATCTCAAAAATAATAAGCATATGTAAACTAAACCATAATGAATGAAATTAAAGATCTTGGAGTAAAACTTAACAGAATTATTTCTTTAAAGAAGGGCAGAATGAAACAAAGAGAATGAAAGAGAAGTGGACTTATTTTCCGTAGCTATACATTCAGAGCAAGCTGCACTCATACTTATGTATCCTGTGCTGACCTCAGAAAACTAACTCATGCACTTGCTCCTGTGACATAGGATAATGGCGATGGCCTTCCAGTCGTGCTCCCAGCAAAGCTTTGAGCATGAGAAAAATGAAAACTGGCACAAAGGAAGGGTTTGGCTAAACTAAACATGAACGTGAGACAAAGTGGTATGTGTCCTAGGAGTCCTTGACCTGGGACCAGCAGAGGCACGTGGGAACTGTTCACCAGGGTTAACTGAGCAGTTTCTTGCTTTACAGATAAAAAATGTAATAATCCATGCTACCTAGGATAGACAGTAACATGGGCAATAATCAATATCTTGCCTCCCAAACCTAAATACTAGAAATTCACTTGCAACCTAGAAAAGGAACAGAAATGAGTCTATCTGGTGGGGGGGAGGCAGGGGACAGCAGAGTGAGTTTCCAGAATGGTGACTTTCAAAAACATCAAGAAAGGCCTGATGATATCCATTTTCAATGTGTTTTTAAAGTGTAGAAGTACTTCTAAGTGTTGATGTAACCTACCCTTTGTATTCAGAGGTGTGTACTATATTTAACTGCCAGAAGTGTTAGATCAGCAGTTTTCAACCTGTGGGTCATGTCCCCTTAGGAGGTCGAACAACCCTTTCACAGGGGGCACATGTCGGATATCCTGCATATTAGATATTTACATCATGATTCAAAACAGTAGCAAAATATCAGTTATGAAATAGCAACAAAAATAATCTTGTGGTTGGGGGTCACCATAACATGAGGAACTGTATTAAAAGGCTGCAGCATTAGGAAGGCGGAGAGCCACTGGGCTAGATTGTATCCAAAGGCTGTAGCTAAAGAATTACATTGCATTAGGTTTCCAGACTAGTTTACTCTTTCTATAGACTGCAGAAGCTAGGTGCAGTGTCGCCTCTTGCTTCAATATCACTGTGACTCTCTCAAAATATGAGAGAGAGAATATTAGAACTTGTGCCTTTTGAAGGGGATTTCCGGAAAGCATTCACACACACACACACACACACACACACACACCTATCAAACACATACAATAGTGAATACAGTCTACTCAGTTTCCAAAAACAATGACTGGAAGAGCAGTGTAGTTTCCTAGATGGGCGTAAATAAAATATCCTCAACATAATTTAAATCAGGACAGATGGAAACAGAAGTATCACATTTGACTTTTTAAATTGTACTTATGAACTTCATAGTTCTGAAGAACTCTTCCTTTTCTTTTTGCAATTATCAACAAAATTATGTCAAATTTATCCAGAGAAAGGCACAACTGAAGCAGTCCATTCTGACCTGGTTCTCCTGGCCTTTCTCTATCCTGTCTTCCACATAGCTTTCCATGCTGCCAACAAGTTAATTCCCAAAGCAGGTGAGGAGTTAACCTCTTACCATTTCAATTTGCTCAAATATTCTTTTAAAAAAAAATTCTTTCTGTAAACAAAGGGCCATTCTTCTCTCCTTTTGTTTTTCTGTGCTCCTTTTGTCTAGTTCCCAGGAATAAAATAACTGATCATGGGGGGCCAGGAAGGGAGGGAGGGGGTGAGGGAGAGAGAGAGAGAGAGAGAGAGAGAGAGAGAGAGAGAGAGAGAGAGAGAGAGAGAGAGAGAGAGAAACAGTTGCTCTTAGCCTCCTTTGTATAAAACTATGAGAAGCTGGCAATGCGTCAGTTAGCAGCCCTGACACTCTGTGGCTTCCACATGGCACTTTGAATGTTCCTCGGCCAAAGCCATCATTGCACATGCCCACTAGCAATTTTAGATGTGAAAGATTATAGTGCAAGAAGAAACTGTTATTTTTTTGTTATGGTTGGGAATTTTCCATCCTACACAAGTGTCAGAAGCAGTGAGGATAGCTGAAAATCCATTCAGTGTAACAGGTCCTTATAGTTTGCTTGAATGATGTTGATACACACACACACACACACACACACACACACACACATATATTCTGGGAGTTGACTGAGAATATTTTTTGAAATTGTTTCTTGGGGGACTTTATTTACCATAAATGTATAAAAATAAATAACAGAATTTCTGGCCAGATGGTATGATCAATGGTTCATTTTCAGGAAAAAAAAAGTTTTAAAACATCCATATCTGTCTGTAAGTGAAAATGAAGCCTCCTGTTTATCCTGCTTCCTGCTTAAAAATCTAAGTTTTTTCTTCATTGAAATTGAGGCCTAAAGCATTCTTTTTCAAAAGGAAAAAAAAAATCAAAGTAGACTTCTTCTGCTTGGAGGACACAGTGAGAAAGCACCTAGAAGCCCGGAGGCACAGCCACAGCAAACACAGACTCTGGGACACCTTGAGCTCAGGCTTCCCGGCCTTAAGAACATCAGGAAAACTGGTTTCTATTTATAAAGCAAAATATAAAACTACAGAGTCAAGCAAGATGATCCACAGACATCCCCGGGTTTTGTAACCAGTACACTATTTTTTCCCCCTTATACTGAAAAAGAAAAAAAGAAAAACTGCAAAAAATAGCATATAAGGAAGTTGGTCCTGCTTTCATTGGGATTTTTCAATAAATGTCTACTTATTTGGTTGCCATTTCCAACACCCATATCTTATACACCAGCCTATCTTGTCTATGAAGTACGGACCTTGGAAATTTAAAATATAAGCCAGACAACAACCATATGAGAAATCCCTTCCTGATAATAATCAACGAAAGCATTTCCATACAAATATATAGCCACACAAACTTAGAACCTTGTTTGATTTCATTAGTTCATTTGATGCTCCGAAAGGAAACCCCTAAATTGTTTGACAAGATATCTTCATAATAAAAATGCTAAATGTGGAAGACGCTATTTTGTCTAGTTGTCAGGACATTGCATCTGTCTAACTGGTAGAGTAGATTTGTAAATGTTTCCACCATTAAAAAGAAATGATCACTGCTTGATTTAATCATTCCACAATATACACTATCAAAACATTACATTGCATAAGCTTTAGGTTATCATTTGCGGTTTGCTCTTAGAGTTATACGTTCTCATTTCTTTTCATTTGGATGCAAGGAGTTGTAAGAGCGACCAGGAAACTATTATTTGGTTTAAATCCTATAACCCATAGCCATATATGACAAATGGGGTTGTCAACCTTTGGGTCTTTTCACATTTAGTTCTTCCCTTCCTCCTTCCCCCTCCCCGCCCCAACCTCCTCTTTCCCCTCCCCCTCCTGCCCTGCCCTTCCTTCTTTCCCTTGCGTGCTTCTCTTATTTCATGGTTCCCACTTTTTCTTCCCATTAGTCAACACATTCTCCAAATCTCCTTTCCTGGCTTAAATCCTGTTTGTTCTAGAGCTGAGTTTAGACAACCCGAGGCACTCCACGTAACCCTCGAGAGGGGGTGGCTTAAGAAAGGGGTTTCCCTAAATCAGCTGCCAGGAACACACACGCCAGTCCCATCCTGGTGGCCTCCTCCAGGAACACCCACTACCCAGGCCTCACACTACTTCACCAAAACTACACAACTCCCCACTCCAGCACAGCAGAGCCACTCAGACAACAAACAGCACAACACACCACCGCCCCCGCCCCCCCCACACACACACAGTATTTCTTCTGAAAACAGCGATAAGCCAGGTAGCCGCCCCTCCCCCGCGGTGCCTGGCTCTAGCTTCCAACAGCCAGGACAAGGCCATGGCCCAAGGGTTGATTCCATCAGGGAAGGATTTGGAGTGAAGGTCAAGTCAGGCGGAAGACAGGTTGAATCACTGGCTGTTCTTCAAACGCAAAGACGAGTTCAGACTGCTGGGTAAACTGAGGCTGGACCACTGACCACAGCCGCAGCACTCCAATCTGCAGTTAGGACCTTCACATTTTAAGGGTTCTAAGTTTCAATACTCTCTGATAGATTCAAGTAAGAGCAGCTAGGAAATAAAGAAGGAAAGCTACAACTCCCAACCCGCCTAACAATGCTGTCCCTCCGGAATTAAGCTTGGGACTCAGTGGGGGTTTGTTTTCTGCGCGGGAGAAAGAGAGCTGAGCTGGAGGAAAACTGGAAAGGAGTAGGGTGTGGTGATTCCTTGGGGGAAGAGGAAGGGAAAATAAAGTCTCTGCTGTTCTCCGCTGCCCTAAACCCCAGCGAGAGGGTCCTGAGGCGGTGGGCCCGCCCGCTGCTCAGTTGTCTACGTCTGCAGTCGCCCGTGGAGCGCGCTACCCGCAAACACGCCCCAGAAAACCCTCACAACCTGTCACTCCCGCCCTGCTGCCCTGAGGCCCCTGACAAGAAGCGAAAACTTGTTCCGGGGCTCAGCAGAAGCCAGGCTTGCCAACAAGGACAATGTCTAAGGCTGAAACAAGAGTAAAAATGAAATTATTGGACCAACAGCCTTCTTCCTCCTAGTCGCTGGCAGCTCCCTGCTGTTTTCCACCAGTCTGCTAATATTTACAGTCGCCCAAGGCGAACCCCTACTGGGGTTGGTGTCCCAGGTAGACAGGCCAGGAAGACGCAGAGGAAAGCTGTGGACTAGGGGATCCACAAGAAACACGGTCCGGGCCTCCATTTGCGGGGTCGCGGTGCGGGCCGGCTTACCTGTGGATGCAGTTTCCATGGCGACGGGAGGCGACCGGGCGGGGCCGGAGCACAGTTCCCGAGACGACGCTACCCCAGCTCCGGCGCCCGACCCCCAGGCGGGCTCCCCATCCTGCTGCGCTGGCCTGGTCCCCTTCGGCGCCGCCGCTTCGTCTTCCCCATCCCCCCGGCCCCCGAACCACTGGGACCCGGGGCTAGCCAGAGACAGCGGCTCATCTTGCAGATCCGGCGGTGCGGCCATGGCTGGCTGTGCCCCAGGCTGGGCGACTGTGGCTTGGCAAGGCGGGGGTGCGGTGGCTAGGGACGCGAACGCTCCCTGCTGCTGTCCCTACCCGGACTCCGGGCTCCAGTAGGCTGCAGAGTCTCCGCGCCACCGTCGCTGCTTTTGCTGCAACTCGGGCCGAGCCGCGGCTGCTGTTAAGGGCGCTTCGGCTCCTCCTTCTCCCCCTCCTCTTCCTCCAGGGCTCCGGGGCGGCTGCCGCCTGCGCTCCTCCCCTGCTCCTGAGGCAGCTTGCTGTGCCTGCGCTGCTTCGCTACTCCCAAGCCTGTTATTACGCAGGTGAAAATGGCCTGCTTGGTCCGAGTCCTCCCTAATGCACGTCAGCCACGGGCCTGCTAATGGCAGCCTCTGATTAGGGGATGTGCCAAACCCACTTGATTTTACCCTTTATCTGGGGGAAGAATACACAGAGAGGACCAGCAGGTACCAGCTGCAGCTTGACTAGACAAGAAGTTAAAGCCAGACTGGAGTCCTAGGACTCTAGGACACTGTGAGATTAGTGAATCTCAGGACAACCGTTCCTAGGGTTAGCTCAGAAAGGACACTGGCCTGAGCCATAACCTGGTGATCTGCAACCTAGAGGTTTAATCCTTCATCCTCGAGTTTCTAGAACCGGTCCAAACAAACAAAAACAATAACAACAAAACAGTACGGGAATGGCCCCCCAGATGGAACGCCACAAAAATGCTTTCCAGACCTGTCCCAAGTAGCATTGAAAACAAACAGGATGCTACCAGGCATTAAAAACAAACAACAACAAACGGTTGTGCCTCTCTTTGGAAACAATAGGCCAGAAACCATGGAAATGGCAGGTTGTCTTGGGCAGTCTGTTTTATTTGAGAAGTGGACATCCATAAAAACTTCTTGCTCCCCTCCGTGCCCCTTTACTGTGCTCTCTGATACTTAGTGAGGGATGAAGGTGACTCACCTACATGTGCTATTCCCATATTTAGACCTAGCTTTTCAAACAAGCTGTCTTACTAGTGCCTTTCTTTTAAGTCTTGGCTTAAGTCTAACATCAGAGTAGACGAATACAGTTATTTATTAGTCCTACCCAAAAAAATGGGGAAGGCACCTGTGCTGTTGCATGCAGAGTGGTTGTGTAGTGTTCTCAGCTACCATTTGCATATGAGGAGCATCACAACTCTGCATCTTTGAATATTTGTAAATTCGAAGGCCAGAGTCATCAACATTTGTGTGTTCTTAAAAATGATGAAAATAGAAAATTTTTTTATTCAGTGTAATCTTTTGTTCTACTAGAACAACAATGTTGAAAATACAGCAATAAATGGGAGGAAACTGTGTGTGACCCTACAACCACCAAATTTTACAGTATTGTTGTATTTAAAACTAATTCCTTTCATTTAAACTGCCACAACCAAATCACACATGTTCAAACACTTACTAATTTACAAATTAATAAATCAATAGTATTCTGAAAAAAAAAAAAAAAACTAATTCCTGAGTCTAGAGAAACACCTTAGTGCTTAAGAGAGATCGCTGCTTTTCCAGGGGACCAGAGTTTGGTTCTCATCACCCACATCTGACAGCTCACACTTCCAGTAACTCCAGTTCACACACACACACACAC
>JADRCD010192693.1:0-16559 GCA_019843815.1 Montemys delectorum | reverse complement strand
AGTTACATGATTTCAATTTGTCTGAATTTGTTAACATTTAAAAACATATTTTAAGTAAATAGAATTAAATCACATTCTTGTTTCCTTTTGTACACCAACTCCTCCCAGAGACCCCCACTTCAATACCTACAGTATCTTTTTTTGTCATATTCCTTAAAATTTATAAAGTATTATAACAATAAAAATGAGTTTTATAAAAGTTGTTTGATTTAAAACAATCAATTTAACAGTGTTATGTAGATGCTTATCTACAGCAATACAGCAAATAAATACATTTTTCTCAGTAGAAATTTCAAATAACTCCAAACATATTAACTGTATATTTCAAAATAATACATCACTACTAGTATTTTCTTAAATGAACATAAATATGTAAAGTCTTTTTGTTTGTTTTGTATTTAGTAGAGTTTAACATCTTGGCTCTTACTGTGGTACAAGCCCAAAATAAGAACAATTTTTAGACATTGGATTTCATTGTAATAAGGCTGTACTTCAATGACCCTCATATCACCAAAGGATTTTTACCTCCATCGTAGCTAAGCTGAGAGTTGACAGTTCTGCTGCGCCAAGGAATGAATTGTAGGCACAATTTGTGAATACGGACTTCCTGCTATGGTCAAAACTATTTGACTTGAGTGAGTGACTTTATTCTCAGGCCACAGAGAACAGTTGCATTCATTTAAGAAATGGTGTGTGTATTAAGATAGTCTATCCATAAAGTCATTCACCAACTGTTTCAATGAACAATGGTTCTGCTTGGAGGGTAGCACAGACATTAGGTGAGGGTAAGAATCTGGTTCATTGGCTGTGATAATTTAGAAAAGCATTCATCTCAGAGAAAGAGTAACTTATAAAGTCCTCTTCTTCAAACTTGATACAAGAGCTAGAAATGGCAAGCAAAGCATTCAGTCTCACTCTTTGTTGTTCTCTTCCTACAAGCCACCTCCCAAGTTAATTGTCTATGTCTCCCTTGGGTATATAAATACTTTTGAAATATATAAGCTGTTCTGAAAACCATAGTATAGTGTAAAAACATGAAATAAACAATACTACTAATATAGAGGCTGAGATAAGAGAAGCAAGATTTCAAGACCCTTATGTTGTACACAGCAAGACACTGTCACAAACAAGCTGAAAGTATATATAGATTGTACAATATTGGACCTATTTCTCCAATTACCAAATTAGAGAGACCATTAGATGATAATCAACAAATTTCTAATTCCTCATACTTTTGGATTTCAATCAATTAGGATATGTTGGTAATAATAATTTTCATATTAAGATATTAAGAAAAAGTAATTGTCACTTCCTGTTGTTTTTATTGTAAAGGTGGAATTAGATTTATGTGGATTTGTTGAAAGATTACTTTCTTGTTTCTTCTAGGGTATAGTTTTGCTCCTTATGTTGATGTTTTCCATCTATCATCCTTTGTAGGGCTGGATTTGTGGAAAGGTATTGTATAAATTTGGTTTTGTCATGGAATATCTTGTTTTTTCCATCTCTGGTAATTGAGAGTTTTTCTGGGTATAGTAGCCTGGGCTGGCATTTGTGTTCTTGTAGGGTCTGTATGACATCTGCCCAGGATCTTCTAGCTTTCATAGTCTCTGGTGAGAAGTCTGCCGTAATTCTGATAGGCCTGCCTTTATATGTTACTTGTCTTTTTTCCCTTAGTGCTTTTAAAATTCCTTGTTTGTTTAATGCATTTGGTGTTTTTATTATTATGTGATGGGAGGAATTTCTTTTCTGGTCCAGTCTATTTGGAGTTCTGTAGGCTTCTTGTATGTTCATGGACATCTCTTTCTTTTGGTTAGGGAAGTTTTCTTCTATAATTTTGTTGAAGATATTTACTGGCCCATTACATTGGGAGTCTTCACTCTCTTCTATACCTATTATCCTTAGGTTTGGTCTTCTCATTGTGTCCTGGATTTCCTGGATGTTTTGGGTTAGGAGCTTTTTGCTTTTTGCATTTCCTTTGACTGTTGTGTCAATGTTTTCTATGGTGTCTTCTGCCCCTGAGATTCTCTCTTCTATCTCTTTTATTCTGTTGGTGATGCTTGCATCTATGACTCCTGATTTCTTTCCTAGGTTTTGTATTTCCAGGGTTGTCTCTCTTTCTGATTTTTTTTATTGTTTCTATTTCCATTTTTAGATTCTGGATAGTTTTGCTTATTTCCTTCACCTGTTTGATTGTGTTTTCCTGTAGTTCTTTAAGGGATTTTTGTGTTTCCTCTTTAAGAGCTTCTAGCTCTTTACCTGTGTTTTCCTGTATTTCTTTGAGCGTGTTATTTATGTCTTTCTTAAGGTCCTGTATCATCATCATGATAAGTGAATTTAGATCTGAATATTGCTTTTCTGGTGTGATGGTGTGTCCAGGACTTGCTATAGTGGGAGAATTGGTTTCTGATGATGCCAAGTAACCTTGGTTTGTATTGTTTATTTTCTTATGTTTGCCCCCACCATCTGATTATCTCTAGTGTTACCTGCTCTAGCTAAATCTGACTGGAGTCAGTCCTTCCTGTGATCCCGGTTGTGTTAGAACTCCTCAGAGTCAAGCTGTCTCTGTGATCCTGTGATTCTGAGATCCTGTGACCCTGGGCTTGTTAGAACACCTGCGAATGCAGCAGCTTCCTCTGGGTGTTGTGGGACTGGCTGTAGAGCCTGGGCCCAAGGTCTGCTCAGGACACCAACCCAGAGAGCCTGGGAGGAACTGAAGCCACTCTGCTGGGGGAGTTCCTGTGTGCCTGGTCCCGCTGGTCCCAGTTACTTCCGGTGTTGGGACAAATGTTGGGTCCTCCTCACTTCTGATTCTGAGAGTATCAGAGCGCCTGGGAGTGGAGCTTCCTCTGGGTTTTGTGAGACTAGCTGCAGAGCTTGTGCCCAAGGTCCGCTCAGGACACCAGCCCAGAGAGACTGGAAGGAACCCGAGCCGCTCTGCTGGCAGAGTTCTTCAAATGTTTCTCAAAGTTGATTTTGATTTAATTAATTGTCTTTGTTACTTTTCTATTGCTATGATGAGTCATCAGGACCAAGGCAACCTGTAGGAGAAAAAGTTTGTTGGAGGCTTATGGTCTCAGAGGTTAGAGTCCATGACTATCATGGCAGAGAGCAGCAGACGGGTAGGCATGGCACTGAAGTAGTTGTTGAGAGCTTATATCTTGATCCAAAAGCCTGAGAAAGAGTGAGTGAGAGAGAGAGAGAGAGAGAGAGAGAGAGAGAGCATGTTAATGGCATGGTGTGAACTTCAAAGCTCACACCAACATGGCCACACCTCCCAATCCTTCCCAAACAGTTCTACCAGTTAGGAACCATGTATTCAAATATATAAGTCTATGGAGGTCATTTTCATTCAAACTAGCACAATAATCCACACTATGATTGCTGCTTTGCGTAAGGATGGAGTAGAAAGCACACCAAAAGCATGTTTAGAATCATTTCCAAAATTATTGGAAATTCTGCCCTAATCTCAAGCCAAAATTCATTAAATGATATTTAAAAATTAAACTCAAATGAGCAATCCAAGCAGAAAAATTTAAATTAGGTATTTTAATGCAGTATAATCTAAAGATATACTCATTTGATACTTACATATCAAGTAATGATGGTAGAAAAATATTAAGTATTTGTTCTCTGTAACAAAACCATTTTATTTCCATATGAGCCAAAAACTTTGTATGTACAGTAAAACCATTGCAGTTTATAGCATACAACAGTCTTGCATTTGAATTGAGTGTCTCAGGCAGCTATGTGGCTCGAGGGCATGTGTAGTCTACAGTGCATACTGTGTTCCTAGCCAAGGCTTTAGTGAATCACACTGCACAACTGGATTTATTACATGTTTGAGTTTGAATTCATTTGTTGGTCACTGCATGTTCAGAAATCTTTAACCACTGGCAAGTTTTTGTAACCTGTCCCCTACATTCGATTCTGTGACCCTATGAGGTGTGGAGGAAATGCCATTTGTACCTATCTAATGGCCTTTCTGGAATCCAAACACCTAGACTGGACTTGTTGGGAAAATTGCTAAAGATATGATTTGATCATAGTGTGTGTGTGTGTGTGTGTGTGTGTGTGTGTGTGTGTGTGTGTGTAAGTGCTGATCCATGCATATCTGTGGAGGTCAGCGGACATCTAGAGAGGAGACATTGGGAAAAAAATGATCAGATGGTATTTTGCACAGTTGTCAAACAGTTCCATGATAAATTATGGTATGATGTCAAGGGCTGGGATCTTTTGTGCTCTTCAAAGATGCTAGCAAAATGTGTGTGTGTGTGTGTGTGTGTGTGTGTGTGTGTGTTATTGTTTGGGTTTTTTTGTTTGTTTGTTTTTTTTTTTTTTAGCTTGATATAAGCTAATGTCATCTGGGAAGAGGGACATTCAATTGAGAAAATGCTTCCACCTGATTGGCAGACTGCAAGAGATTCACTTAAAACTTTTGGGGGACCTATAGCACACTGTACTCCTTTAACAACATATAATCATGACATTGGAACTAACTGAGTCAAGTCCTAGGCGAGGTAGAAGAGGTTCTATGCATCTATGTGATTCCTGCGTCAGGAAGAGGAATGAGAAAAGGCAACGGGATGGTCCTGTTGACATATTTATTACACATAGTTTAAGAGGCATGAATGAGAGAGTTACTCTGTAGGGTAAACTTGCAATCTAATTGTGGGGACATAAATATAGAAGTAAAACTAAGTTCAAATGAGGGCATGAATACCCCTAGCTAAACACTGGACCGAGGTTAGAGACTCTTATGGAAGAGTTGGGGGAAGGATTGAAGGCCCTGAGGAGGGCAGGGACTACACAGGAAAGCCAACAGAGTCAACTACCCTGGATCCTTGGGGGCTCCCAGAACCACTGACCAAAGAAAGAACACACACAGACTGGACCAAGGCCCCCAGCACCTATTTAGCAGACATGCAGCTCAGTCTCCATGTGGGTTCCCCAACAACTGGAGTGGGGGACCTAAAGCCATTGCCTGTGTGTGGAATCTGTTCCCCATACTGTACTGCCTTGTCTGGCCACAGTGGGAGAGGATGCACCTAATCTTGTAGAGACTTGATGTGCTAGGGTTGAGGGGATACAAGGGGGGGGCACCATCTCAGAGAGAAGGGTAGGGGGAGATGAGGGGAGGGACTGTGCAAGGCGGGGGAGCATGTAGAATGTGAACAAATAAATGAATAAATGTAAAAGAAAGAAGCCATGAATACTGTCCTCTCCTTCAGAGGACACGACAGAGGAGGCATAGAAGAGATAAATACAAATATACATATATATATATATATATATATTTTTATACACACAGACACACAAACACACATATATATACCCTGAGGGATTCTGGGAGGGAAGCTGTGCCATCCGTCATCTCTGGTACTAAGGGCCTTTTGGTGACAATGAATCACAGGTGCATTTAAGTTATTTGATTTCAATCAAGATAATTGGTTTAGAGATTTATTTTCATATTTCAATAAAAGAGGTACATGTTCCAGAATGAGGATGTTGAGTACGTCTATGGCATGGTCAATCTCATTTCTTTCTTTTCTCTCCTCCTTTCTTTCTTTTCTCTCCTCCTTTCTTTCTTTCCTTCTTCCTTCCTTCTTTCCTTTCTTTCTTCCTTCCTCTCTTCTCTCTCTCTCTCTCTCTCTCTCTCTCTTTCTTTTCTTGCCTTCATTGTGTCCTATGCTCAGTAGACACATAAACATTGGGAACAGGGAACAAGCCTTTCTTGCTCTCAGGGACAAAGCCTGATATACTACCTCATTAAAAACCAAAACCCAAACCAAGGCTTTACATCAGCAACTGCTGCTGGAACTGCTGCTGGTGTGGCCATGTCTGTATTCCATGTCCCATGTCATGTTTGCCCTCTCCTTTCCTAATCTTCACCACCTCTCCATCCTCTCTTCTCCCCCTATTCCCCATGCCTCTCATCTGTCTACAGTTGCCACTTGTCTGTTCCTCACACCCGTCATGGCCCTTTCATCTCTTCCAACCTCAGAGACATCCTTTCTTAGCTCATCCCTGTCTTCCTACAGGACCCACTGTCTCAGGCATCTCTTCTCCAGACACTCGTTGGCAAAAAGGACAAAACCTATCTTTAGAACCACTGTAACCGTATTGGAATATGGTTTTGTATTTTCTTAGCATGTGGCCACAGATGTGTTATTTAACTTCCATGTGCCTCCATTTTTTTTTTACTTATTGAAATTGTATTAAAAATTCCTATTAAAATATTATTAAAAATAATAATAAAAACATAAACACATCACAATTAACCAGGCCCAAAGCTGTACATCTCAGTGGGCTTTCTATAAGTTAGAAGAGCCATTCTCAAGTTGTAGAGCTACACATTGGACTTTATACTTTCCCTATCTACTATACTTTTTGTGTATTTATCTAACAGCAAAAATTGAAAAATCAATGTCAGAATTAAAACAGAAAAACAATTAGCATTATATCCTTTTATGACCCAACTGTCCATTACCTGCATTCAGTTCCTCCTTCCATCTAGTCTTTCTTGTCATACTGTGTACACACCTACGTGAGGGGGAACCTGTAGCTCCTTTATGAGATTGTGTGGCGTCACTTAACACTCTACATTCTAAGACCATCCCATTTCCTGCAAATTTTGTGATTTCATTTTTCATTAGAGCTAAGTAATTTTAAAACAGAATTAAAAAATTTTAAATACAGCTGAGTTTTCATGATCTGCTCATCTGTTGATGGACAGCTAGGTTGGTTGCATTTCCTCTCTGTAGTTAATAGAGCAGCCACTAACCAGGAGTAGAAATATCTCCTTGGTAGGGTACGGTGTTCTCTGGGCATATGTCCAAGAGTGAAATAGACAGGTCATATATTAGTTCTACTTCTAATTTTTTTTTTTTTTTGAGAAATCTCCAAACTGATTTTCACAATGGCAGTGGTCTTTTTGCCTCTACCAACAGTTATGAGTTCCTCTGTCTCTACATCTGTTCTAACGTCGGCTGTTGCTATCTCAAAGTAGTTTAATTTGTGTTCCACTGATGGCTAGGGGTAGTAAACACTTTTCAAGTGGTTATTGCCAGTTTATCTGTCTCTAAGGATGACTGGGAGCTATACTAATCAACGATAAATATACTCTTAAAGGTTTAAGTCAGGCGGTGGTGGTGTACCCAGGCAGCTCTCTGAGTTCAAGGCCAGCCTGGTCTACAGAGCAAGTTCCAGGATAGCCAGGGCTATTTAGAGAAACCCTCTCTCAAAAAAAAAAAATGAAACAAACAAACAAACAAAGGATTTAATTTAGTTATGAGGTTTTTGCCTGCATGTATGTATGTGCACCATGTGCATTCAATGACCTGAGGGTGCCAGAAGAGGGCAGTAGATCCTTTGGAACTGGAGTTACAGACAGTTATAAGCTGCCATGTATTTGGGAGTTGAACATGGGTCCTTTGCAAGAGAAGCAAGCGCTCTCCTTGATCATCTGTCTGTCCCTAAGGGACATATTCTTAAAAGTGGGATTACGATAGGGTTTTCCTCACCATCTGTCAGAAGGTTGTGACAATACATACTCCCACCAGCCTTTCACCAGCTTTTCTCCAAACCCTTGACAATATTGTGTGTGTGTGTGTGTGTGTGTGTGTGTGTGTGGGTGCGCGCAGGTGCGAGCGCGCGTGCAAATCTTTGTATCTCTGCCAATTTAGTACATGAAAATAAAACCCTCCACATAGTTTTTATTTGCATTTCTTTGTGGTGAGGGATGTCTTTCAATAGACTTAAGAGCTTTCTCTAAGCTCTTTGTAGTCTTTCTTCACTTTTGAGTTTGTTTGTTGTTTGTTTTTCCTACCGATGTGTACATTAAGGAAATCAGTCCTCCACCATGAGCCACCGGCTCTCCATCTGTGCCTCCATGCCTGCACTCAGGAGTGTTTGGTCTTATGGAGATGTGATTTTGCTACACGTTACATTTATCGATCTCTTTTCACTGGTGGTATCTGGAGTTTATGTCAAACTCAGCAAGAGTTGTCCTACCTCAGGTAAATATATGAAAAGGCTTATTTGTAAAGATGTTCTTTGTGTTCTTTGTAAATTTAAAAATGGTTGATAATATGGAAGTTTCAAAATTGTAGAGCAGTTCTTTTGTCATGAGACATCTGGATGGCGGACTATTACGCAAGCTGTGTGAGTAGCAGCCACGGGATGATTCTTAAACATAGTGTAATAATATGTTTATAAATAAAGATATGAGGAGTCTGAGTCTAGAACCAAGACTGTATCTATTCTAGATCTTTTATGTAAATACAGGGAGATAAAAATAAAAAGCATATTTATAATTGGATAATGGTAGGATTACCTTACATTTAAATTTTTATTTTTGCTTAATAAATTATGTACAAAACAATAAAAATTAAATTACGCACATAGGTGTATGTCTACATGTGGGCGGGTATGTACATGTGAGTGCATGTCCCTGTGGAGGCCAGGACAGGGGGTCTCATTCCCTGAAGCTACATTCACGGATACTTGGGAGCTGCTTAATACAAAACTTAGGTCTCAGGAAGAGCAATATATGTTCTTAATCTCTGAGACATCCCTCCAGCTCCAAGTTTATTGTTTTAAATATCAACCTGTTTGCTCTGTACCCAGACTGCCTTTGAAGTCACTGTGTATTAAAAGATGGTTTTGAGCTTCTGATTCTCCTGCCTCTACTTCCCAAGTATTGGAATCCCATGTATGTACTACCATGTCTGGCTCTCCACAACTCCCCCTGAGAACTCTCACATTGTAGCCCAGGCTGGCCTTGAACTTGCCTCAGTCTCCACAGTTCTAAAACTAGAGGCCTGTGCCCCCGTTCCTGGCTCCATCATAGACTGCCAAAAGCAGCACTTTTTTTTTTTGTATTGTTTTGTTTTGTTTTAGAAGGGGAAAAATGAATGGTACCATTGTTGTCCCTTATGCATATTGTACCATTGCACAAGTTTGTTGGTAAAATGAGGATAAGGCACCTGTGACTTGAGCTGGATCCCTGGAACCTATATAATTAGAGGTGGCAGGAAAGAGCAGGTGCTGCCAAGTTGTCCTGATTTGCATGTACGTACGGTGGTCTCCCCCTCCCCCTCCCCCCAACTAATAAGGAAAATAAACCTTGAGTAGAGTTTGTATAGGGTCGACTTGCTTTGGGTACTTGACTTTTTCTACACCTCAGCAGCCCAGCTTAGGACTGTTAGAGAAATAAAGCTGACAACTGCCTGTCAGAGCAGGGGTGCTTTATCCAGAGTGGCTTCAGTTGCTTTGTCGTCAGGCGCGCAGACCACAGCCCGTTTTCTCTCTAAGGCATCTTATTGTAGAGAAGGCACACCGCTCAGGTTACAACAATGCCCCTAAAGCTAAGTCACAGTCGTGAATTTTAAAGAATCTTTTAAATTCTCCTTTCCAGCTTTGAACCCCTAAAGCTCTTTCTTCCCCTGCCCCCTGCACTTAAAAGTGCCTCCCCCACCCCCACCTCGGGTCAGAAAAGACGAGCGAGCTCATTGCCCAGCTCCAAGTTTTGATTGAATGTGTTCAGCCCCTCCCCCACCCTCCCCCACCCCCCTACTGCCACAATTAAGGCAGGCCATTTCCACCTGGATATTGAAGAGAGCCGACTTAAAAGATAAACAATACAATGTGTTTCATCCCAATGTTTCTAACGCTCCTGGGACACTTTTTACTTCTATTAGGGGGAGAAGTTGATTTTACAAAACTCAGAAGAAACAAATGTTTGAAAAATTAGTGGCTTATATAGTAACCGTATGTGGTTAAATAATTAACTTCACAGAGGAACTTTGCTTCAGTTACAGCCTCAGATTATAATAAGAGAAAGCAAATGAAGAGAGGCCTGAGCTGTCCTTGAATTCTTTGGCATGCTGAAGCTTCCAAGGGTCCACCCTGTGCAGTCTGGAGTCTCGATTTCTTTACGTTTCTTGCTTCTCTTGTTTCGCCCTTAATACCCTGTTTGGCATCTGTCTGTTCTCATATCAAAATAAATGCTACTCTGAGGTGATTTAGGAGGGGACCAGCAGAACCCTTCCTTGGGCGGGGTGGGGGTGGGGTCAGATTCCGTGTGAGTCTGTGCATGCCTGTGCGGGACTGAAGACATGGAGAGTCTTAGATCAAAGGATTAAACTTTCCTTGGCTGGACAAAGTGCCTGTTTCCCAGGGCAGGGATTGTCTTAAATGCTCTTACCTTTTTCCTGGAGAGGAACACTTAGACATTTTGCTTAAGTCCAGAGGCTGCACAATCTCAGACCTGTGTGTGGCAGGGCTGTGGCTTTTAGCCAGGCTCTCCAGTTGGTCTGGGGATTGGCAAGGGTTAGGGTCAGTTGTCACCCTGGCTGTTTTTGTTCAGTTATCCACTTTTGAGTCATTTGTACCTCTTTCTCTCATCGCCCCGACTTGGATTCGCTGTTAGTTCCCCATGGGTCTCCCTTTGCCTGTCCTGCTTTCTCTTTCTCCTTACCCTTTCTTCACAGAACCAATGGAAACAAAAGAAGGTCTTTTCATGCCTTCTTTTTCTTAATTTGAATCTCTATATTGCTAACGATTTAGTGATCTTGTGATACAACCAAGTTTTATTAAAAGTGCATTTTCCTAATGCTCTTCATTTTTATTGAGAAGGTCAAGTGAACTGACTCACCTTATGGATCTTCAATGAGCAGAGAATTCATCTTCAGGGTTAATTTTCTTAGTTATTTGTCAGGTACTGGGTCCCAAGCATGCTGGCTCCGTCCCCAGCCCCAACTCTCTTGACCCTTTGATGGAAATTGTTCGATCAAAAGCATTAAACCCAAATGGGACACACGCTTGCCTCTGTTCCTGTGAGAGTGACCCAGAAGCATCCAGATACATTTATTTTAACTTGAAACAACAGTGAAGGAAATTTGAGTAAACCAGAGGCTCGGACAGAGTTGAATTTATTAGTAGCTCATGGATAAGGATTTCATTAAAAATACCATCAGAAATGTATTAGGCTGTTTGTAGGGGAATTTGTGCAGTGAATGAGCTAGACGAATGCCTTGAATTCCTTTGGGCATATAGTAGAGTGACATATGTAAATAATCTATATGATATTTCCTGGGTTAGGAGTGTGTGAATGGATAAATGGTTTTTTGGGGGGGGGGTTGTTTTGCTTTTTTATTTTTTGGTGTAAATTGGTTTTGTATTTGTATGTATGTGTGTGTATGTCTCTGTGTGTGTGTATGTGTTGTATATGTGTATGTATATATGTGTGTATGTGTGTGTATGTGTGTATGTATATGTATGTATGCGTGTATGTTTGTGTGTATGTGTGTGTACATATGTGCATGTATTTATGTGTCTATGTTAGGATATTTATATGTATGTGTGTGTATATGTGTATGTATGTATGTGTGTGTATGTGTGTATGTATGTATGTATGTGTGTATGTGTGCATGTGTGCATGTGTGTATGTATGTATGTGTGTGTATGTGTGTATGAATGTATGTATGTATGTGTGTATGTATGTGTGTGTATGTGTGTATGTATGTGCGTATGAATGTATGTATGTGTGTGTATGTGTGTGCTATGTATGTATGTGCGTGTGTATGTGTGTGTGTCTCTCCTAGCTCATTATACTATAGATTCACTTGCCTTTCCCCCCCCCAGTGCTGATGTTCCTTAAGTCCAGGGCCATATTTAATTATAGTAGCTTCCCAGCTCTTCGGGCTTTAGCCCACATTAAGATTGTATTCTAGAGGGGAGGGGAAATCAGAATCAGAATATATTATATTAAAAAAATCTAAAAAATAAGAAAGATGTACTTGATAGCATTATCTATGATCCATGCATACATAAAATAGACACAAAATACACCCCTCCCACCCTTTAGTATGTTGATTGTATTCTGATACACATATTTCAGACAAATGAAAACCATTTGATTCTTTCATTTTGATGAGACAATGTTGGTCATGACCTCCTCTGTTGATTTTGTGAGTTGCCAAAGGCCTGTGACCCATTGTCTAGAGAGTTTGCATTCTCAGGACCTTGTAGACTCTCTAAAGAGCTTAGACCTCTGTAAATAAGTCCATACAGAATGGCAAAGTGGGACACTTCGCAAGGATAAATGAGAGAAGTTGTCTTAATGACAGATTTTGCCTGTTGAGTGGTATCCCCGCCAGTCTCTGTGAATGGTGGTGTTCCCGTAGGCTGAATCCAGATCTCTTTAGGTAGAGCCCAGGCAGGTATATGCGTATGTGCATATGTGTGTGTTCAACATACTTTTATGCTAGAATACTTAGATTTATTTTAAGCTTACAAAGTTACTGCAGGAAGTACCTGTATAAACAGCATCACAGTCCCGCACTGACAGCCTCCTATTGCTAAGGACAGTTATAATTGACGAGCTGGAAACGACACATTAATATTACCAGAACCCAATCATTTATTTGAGTTCTATCCATCTTGTCCCTCTGTCCTTCCTCTGTTCCAGGATTCCATCAAGGATCCCTGTGGTATTTAGTGATGTCTCCTTAGGGAGGTCTTGGCTGTTGACAGTCTCATATTTTCCTTTTTAATGACTTTGATAGTTAATAAGTAATCGTGTTCTATAAAACCACTCAGTTTGGGCTTCCTGAGGCCTTCTTCATGGTCGGGGAAGAAGACTGCAGAAGTGAAGGTAGAGAGGATGTGCTCTAAGCATCCCTCACCCCTGGTGGTACCCAACGCCCGTGTGAGGCAGGGTTTGTGGGTCTTCACCACAGAGCTACATTCCTGTTCTCTGTTTCTACACTGCATTCTGGTAGGGAGGCCCCATGAGCAGCTCATGCTCAGTGATGGAGGGGGATCTGTTCCACCTCCCGGAGAGCACAGAGAATTATTCAGGATTCTCCTTCTTCGACTATTTATATCAGCATAAACTTGGCACTGACGTGAATTGCTGTTTAGCATCTACTTTGGTTCCCGTTCAATCCTATGTGAATTATTTGGCTGCACAAATTATTCTAGCTTGGTCGTTTGGAGAGCCTTTCACCTGGCTTCCGCGTCCCCTTCACAGACCGCCGTTCTTGGTTTGTTTTTGAGCGCCCACCGTGCTTGCCAGCAGTCTCACATGTACCTGCCTGGTTGCTACTCTGATGGTGTTGCAAGTAGGTCGTGGCAGCAAACAGAGCAAGAAAATACAGGCGTGCACACATAGCTATGATTATCTATAGGCCCTTGAGGGTCTGCACTAAGTCAAACAACAGATTCAAGACAGTGTCTGGTTCAACACGGCATGGTCTGTTGCTGTTCGTCTCTGTTGCTTATCTATAACTTCCCTTCCCAGTCATGAGAAAGCCTTGCCCCCTATTCCCTTCTCCGGGTGGGCTTGGTCTGTGCTTTCAGAACTCCCCACCGATGCACTGTGGGAAAGAACTTTATCAGCCAGACTGTGGGGACCTTTCAAGCACAGTTCCTTTTGTCCTTAGTCATTTCCCAGCTCCCTTAGGTCAGCACAGTTTTGTTTGCTTTGGTTTTTCCATTTCCCTTCTCCTGGCTTTGATAGCTTTGGGCCATTTACCACTATTTTGGTTGGGTTCTTTTGTCCGTCTCTCATTCCAGGATCCCGTGGCCTCCAGGTTGATTTCTAAGACTTGCATCCACTAAAGAGTTTCCTGTTTGTGCTCTGGTCTTGTCTGTTGTACACAGCTACATATCCATCACGACATCATCATACAGATGTCCCATGTTCATGTAGTCAGTCATTGCCTGAGTCTTTCCTATGTAACATTTCCCCTATTCAGTATGTGACTGGAACCCCGTGGTACCCAGTCTTTCAAGACCATTTAGTTCTTCATTTACATATACAATAATAATGGTTGCTCCCAGGTTTTGGTGAAATCTATAAACGTTCATGTGTATTTGTGTGTGTGTGTGTGTGTGTGTGTGTGTGTGTGTGTGTGTGTGTATGTGTTTCTTAGCAACCATATAAACACCAAGGAGTATGATTGCTGGACAGTGTAGCAAGATTAACTTTGCAGTGCGCTGACAAAGTGTCTTCTAGCTCATGTTTGCACCATTTTATAGGCCCATCTGCAATGCTAGGTTCTTGCTCTGAATCCTTGGCAGGATTTGGTCTTGTCAGAATTTTGGATTTTAGCCATCATGGTAAGTGAATAGTTTAAGTTAATGGTTGTTTTAAAAATGTGTTGCCATAAAGACAAATGATATTGATCATCTTTTCAGACGCTTAGACCCCATCTCCCTCTGTATGTTCTTTGGTATGTTCTACTTATTTAGATCTTTGTACAGTTCTTTGTTTGTTTTATGTTTTGTTTTCTTTTGTTTTTAGGTAGTTTTTGTTTGTTTTGGGTTTTTTTTATTGTTGTTTGTTTGTTTTTGTATAGCTCTGGCTATCCCAGAACTTTCTCTATAGACCAGGCTGGCCTCGAACTCACAAAGACCTGCCTGCCTCCACCTCCTTGTGTGCTGTGATTAAAGGTGTATGCTACCACAACTGGGTGTTTTTGTCCATTTTAAAATTGGATTATTAAGTTTTAGGTGTTCTTTGTCTATCTGAACATAAGCCTTCTATCAAATATTATAATTGTGACCAGGTTTGTTTTTGGCATGTATACTTTGAAAGCCCTGTTTGAGGGGCTGGAGAGGTGTCTCCACTCAGAAAAGGTTCGCTAGGTACTGCTGTGTAAGTTTGATCCTTAGTATTTAATCTAAAATGCAGGGTTCGGTGGCACATGCTTATAATTCCAGCATCAAAAAAGGCAGACAGTCAGACCTAATCCATGAGCTTCAGGCCAATGAGAGATCCTGTCTCAAAAAGACAATGTGGGGGCAAACCGGAGCTTAGCAGGTATAGGTTCTTGCTGCATACTCTTGGCAATAACTTACATAAGGTGGAAGGAAAGAACCAACTCCAAAACGTTGCCCTCTGACCTCTCCATGTGTGTCAAGGTATATGAGCTCACTTACACACAAAACACTAATAATAAATAACCTTAAAAAATTACAAAGTAGGGAGCTCCTGAAGAATGACACCTGAAGTTCACACACACACACACACACACACACACACACACACACACACGCACACACACACACGCATGCGAGCATGCATGCACGCACGCGCACGACCCTTTGGACAGCGCACGACCCTTTGGACAGCCAGGCATGGTGATCCCATGCCTCAGGAGGCAGAGGCAGGATGGTGAGTGCGAAGCCAGCCAGAAAGAGTGGATGGTCTCTTCTCCAGCCACCTTCTCCTCTCCTCCTCTCTCTTATTAGTCAGCCCCACAGACTTGATTACCTGATGTACAAAATAGGGATACGATGTTACTGGCGAGGGAACAGGTGTTTTTCCCTATTAATTCCAGTGCTTCCATGGTTGCTTGATCTTGTGATGCCCTGCTGGAGTACCACCAACATCCAGTCAGACCTTACCTTTGCAGCTGTTCTCATAAAGGAATAAGCACTGCCTGAACTTCACAGCAAGAGAATTTGATTATCACTCCTGCTACCGAGCTCAGTGGCTATGATGGCATGCCACAGTGAAAACGTAAATGAATCTGTCAATCGCCTCACAATTACGAGAGGGCAAAAATCAACTGGATTTTGTCTCCAAGGGCTGCTCCCAGGATTTTGTCTCTTGTTCTTCCTGCTTCGCAAGCACATGACGTTTGTAGTCAGTCAAGGAAGCAAGCAGACTTTAGGATTTCTCTACCTCCTTTTACTATATTCAGTCACTCAAAGGGATCCCGGGGGCGGTAGAGATAGCTCTGTGTGTAAAGTCCTTGTCATGCAAGTGTGAAGACTTGAGTTCAGTTCCCATCTGCCATATAAAAAGCCACATACAGTGGACCATGTCTGTATCCCCCTGTGGTGAGGCCCCTGCTGGCTGGCCAGCATAGACCGAGTCTCAAAAACTCAGGTAGGAGCTGGGAAGGTAACACACACAGAGTGTGAGGATACAGGTCATTGAGCCTGACAAACCAGGTATAGTGGAAGCAGAGAACGCCTGAAAGTTGTCCTTTGACCTCTACACACATGCTGCAGCCCTCACTCATTCACACATGGGCGCGCACATGCGCACACACAGAGAGACAGAGACAGAGACAGAGAGAGAGAGAGAGAGAGAGAGAGAGAGAGAGAGAGAGAGAGAGAGAGAGAATTTTAAAGATGAAGCTAAATAAGAAGTTACCAGACATAAACCTCCAGCTTTCTTTCACATGCCCACACACAGACAACTAAGCATGCCCCCAGCTCCCACCACACCAACACACACATACATACACACACACACACCCCCCCCACACACACACAGAGAAACAAACACCACACTCATACACATGGACATGCACACATATATACACACATACATATATACACACACAGACACACACAAGCACCACACACACAAAGAAACATATGTATACAAACAAATACCATATACTCATACACATGGACACACACAGAGACCCAAACATCACATACACACACAGGACACACACACAGAGACACACACATACATACACACACAGGACACACATACACCCACAAACACCACACACTTATATACATAGACACAC
>JADRCD010192692.1:0-12768 GCA_019843815.1 Montemys delectorum | reverse complement strand
GTGTGTGTGTGTGCGTGTGTGCGTGTGTGCGTGTGTGTGTGTGTGCGCGTGTGTGCGTGTGTGTGTGCGTGTGTGCGTGTGTGCGTGTGTGTGCGTGTGTGTGTGTGCGTGTGTGCGTGTGTGTGTGTGTGTGTGCGTGTGTGTGCGTGTGTGTGTGTGTGTGCGTGTGTGCGTGTGTGTGTGTGTGTGCGTGTGTGCGTGTGTGCGTGTGTGTGTGCGTGTGTGTGCGTGTGTGTGTGTGTGTGTGTGCGTGTGTGCGCGCGTGCACGCGCTTATACATGTTTGTGGATACAATAGTTCACTACCTTAGTTTTTGAGACAGGATATCCCATCAGACCTGGGGCTCCCTCATTTGAGTAGACTGACTTACCTGCGAATCCTTGTCTTTGTGTCTCTAGCACTATGGTTACAAATACTCGTATACCTGGCATTTTATGAGGATAGCGGGGATCTGAACTTGGGTTCTCTTGCTTACGTGACAAGCACTTGACTGACTGAGCTATTTCCCCAGCTCTTAAGGTGATGCAGGGTTTCAAAGCTCCGCTCATTAAAGTACAAGTCTATAGTTTTGACTTCAGGCACATCTTTAAGTCCCATAACCACTCCTTTACACTATCCATTTTATTATATCACATGACTATGTCCTGTTAATAATTAGATTAACTGAATCAAAACAGTATTGGGTACTAGGGTCTTAATTACGGTCACAGGAAATCAAAAGCATTTAAAAACTTTGAAGTTGGAGGCTGGAGTGATGACTTAGTGGTTAAGAATATTTGGTACTCTTGCAGAGGACATGTGTTCAGTTCCCAGTATCCATAGTCACCTGGAATTACACACACACACACACACACACACACACACACACAGACAGACACACACACACAGTAAAATTTAAAAATACAAAATTGAAGTATGTACTTTTGTTGTTGTTGTGGGAAAAAAAGTGTAATTTAGTAAAAAACTTTCAAGCATAAGTTTATCCCACGAGAGTTAAATGAAATGTGATTTCAAAGACAGAGTTGTATGACATAATTTTCTACATATATTTCACATGGCTTACAGTGGGAATGAAGTCTCCATGATATGCAGAATTCTGTGGACATAAACCAGAATACATCAAGGGAGTGAAACACAGGCAATAGAATGGAAAAAGATTTTATAAATTACTTTTTAAAGATATCCTTATATAGAACACATAATAAAATCTTCAACTCAGATATAAAAGGTAACCCAGTTAAAATTAAAAAATATTAATAGTTGTGTGTATTACTCCGAAAAATTGTATTAAATTTCACTTCCTTTTTTCATAAATTAGGCAAAGCTGACAAGCTAAATAGTTTTATTGGACAGTTTAACCCCAAGAAAAGAAAGTGAGTGTGTCTAAAATGGCTTGTTCTCAACAGAGGGAACAGGAAGAACTCCAAATGGACCCTGCCTGTGTAGTGAGGCCCCAGCTGGGCTGAGCCTTAATGCTGCCACAATGCTCATGGGTTCCTGGTGGGATCTGTGCTGTAGAGTGGTTATGGGTGACCAGGAAGGCTGGTACCTTGCCATCTCTGCCTGCTGTATCAGGCATGGTGCTTGGCTTGCTTTGTCTTGGTAGAGGTTGAACCGAAACGTGACCCCCTTCTGTAGGGTGGCGTTAGAGAATTTGGTGCTCAGTTTCTCTCCCCTGTTCTTCTCCATACTAAATAGTAGGGCTCACTCCATGAGCCTGTGGAGGAGGATGTGCTCAAGTGTGGCTGAAAAGCCTTCCCTCCTGAAAGGGACAGGGTGACCTGAAGTGAGGTGTCCTAGACTCAGGCTCCTGGTGTAAGCCAAGCAGATACACAAGTCCTGCCTGGGGCTGGGAGAAGAGCACTTTCACATTCCACATGGGGGACTCCAGCTTTACAGATTTGACAGTGATCGTGATGAGAATCTTCTAGGGTTGTGGCGGCCATGCATGGAGAGGAGAAATGGAGAAAGCCACGTGTGTGAGTGTGTCTGTGCTGATGTGTGTGGGAAGGGGTTAGCTCTGGTTTTATTTAAATAAAGCGATTTAAAAAAAAAAAATGATGACCTTCTTTGGCTTCAGGGAGCTTTGAATATGAATCCCGTTGGCATTTTGCCAGTCAAAGAGTAGGGTTCTGAGTCTTATAGTAGAGATGTGTAGATTATGGGTTATATGTGTTTGTTCCTACATAGACAGATAGACACGCATGCGCTCGAGCACACGTGTGCTCGCGCGCACACACATACACACATACACACAGACACATGCACTCTCAATTATAGTTGGCAGTGCAATCAGTATGTGTCTTTTGGATGTTTGTCATTTTTCCTGATAAACAAGTGCTCAGTTCTTTGAGCACTGCTGTTTGAACTGTGGAAAATGCTTTTAACTTATACTTGGCTTGTAATGTGTCACTATACAAATAGATCTTGTTTTGAATTATTGTTAAAAAAGATTTCCCTTTAAACACACCTTGAAAAGCTTGTATCCTCTTTAATTGCAGATTATTATGGTGTTTTGTTTTTGACAGAGGTTTTGAGCATCTGGAAGAAGGTGTGGTCAAAGTTATTTAGAGTGTTTTTTGTCTAGATGTGGTAGTCTTCCTTGAATAATTTGTAAGGAAAATTCTGGGCACTTTTCTTTCCTTTTAAAGTAGACCTAACATGTATTTGGTAGCACTTAAGATGAATGTTTTAGACAGATACAATTTATTTATAGACCAGTGAACGGCAAAGTGCTGCCTCTTTTGCCCAGTTCAGTACACTGAGGTCCATCGCTGAACACTGGCAGAGGGGAAAGGGAATGTCCTGTCTTGAAAGCATGCTGTCCTACTTTAATCTCCCTCTGTGTCAGGCACACGGAGAGTAATTAACAGCCGCTCACCAGCCGGCTTTAAAGCAGCTGGCTCGGGGAAGTACCCTCTCGGTCTCAGAAAGGGTTTGGTCAGTGGAGAAGAAAATCATTGCTGACACTTGTGGGTGGAGGCAGGAGGCAGGAGGCAGGAGGTAGGAACAGCCGGTTTTCTGATAGCATTCTACTTCTGGACCCCGCAGAGAGTTAGTGAACTGAAAACTGACTTCTCTTTATTTCTTTACCCTCTCCATTCTCCCTGAACACAGAGAAAGGGGCCATTCCATCATATCTCATGATTCCCTGGGCTTTGGCCGGAGGATGAGCAGTCCTTGGGCACCTCCCGTTGTTGAGTTTACACTGAGACAGCGAGAGAAAGTGTTTTGTCCTTAATTAGTGAGAGGCACACTGACTGTGAAGGACCTTTTCCTCCAAATGGTGATGTTTAACGCTTGAGTGTACATGTGAGTGTCTCAAGCCCAGAGCTAGACCCTGACTACTCTGATGGGTGGCATTACCAATTAATTCAAGAGGAGCTGTAACAGAAGTCTTTATTTTTCTTCCTCTAGTCTCTTTATGAAGCCTTTTGGTTATATGTTTAGAACATTAAGAAATATCAATTATAACAGCATGTAATGAAAAATTTCTTGCTGTTTCTTAGTTCACAGACCCTCATTCCTATAGGTCACTACGGACAGCATTTTAAACATTGCTTTTATATATTTGTTTGTTTGTAAGTAAGTCCTTCCTATCTTCCTTTCCTTTTTTCTTTTCTTAAATTTACTTCTGTCTTTTTCTTTCTTCCTTCCTTCTTTTCTTTCTTTCTTTCTTTCTTTCTTTCTTTCTTTCTTTCTTTCTTTCTTTGTTTCTTTCTTTCTTAGCAGAGGGGATTTACCTTGCTTTTCTTCCTAACAGTATATTTTGAAAGACACTCTAGATTTTTACATTCATAGAGGCAACCCATTTGTCACTTAGCCTTTCTTAAAAAAATTCATTTATTTTTATACCATTGTATATGAATGTTTTGCCTGTATATAGGTGGACCGTGTGAGTACAGTGTCCAGGAATGCCAGAGGAAGGCCTTGGAGCCCTAGAAAATGGAGTTATAGTTAGTTGTTAACTGTCATGTGAGTTCTGGGAACCCAATCTGAGTCCTCTACAGGAGCGGCAAGTGCCTCTTGACTATTGAGGGGTCTCTCCAGCTCCAACATTTAGTTTTTATACATATTTTGTCCTTACAAGTATAGGTGAATGGACAGTTTTGCTCACATTTGTAAATACTGTGTTGTGTGGGCTGTGGACATTTAAAATTTTAAGGAAGTTCTGAATCTCTTACTGATAGGATCATGTTCTAGGAAATACAGTGTGTTGTGAGGTAACCTCCGTGTTGTGTGTATTGCACAAACTCAGACGGCAGTGACATTACTGCACATCTGGCCACTACTGTACATAAGTCTGCTGTTGATGAAAGATATAGTGTGATAGGCCCATGCCTGTGTGTGATGCCAAAACTGCTTAATGTTAACCCTTACTGACCATGTTCATTTTCCTAACTTTCTCTCTCTTCTTTTCTGAAATTTCAAGATTTCCCAATTAGACACATGGACACTAATGATTTCCCTGTTGTTTCAAGGGTGAATTTCATTAGTAATTAATCTGAATATCTTTACTTTTTGTTTATAACCATTTCCTCCCTGTGAACTCTAAACTACTTCCAATGCTTACTTCTACTTGATAAGAAAGAGTGTACAGCTTTGATGGGTAGGGACACTGAGGCTTGTGTCTTACCACTTCCTGCTATTCCTAGGAGCCGTGGAGGCTATCTATCCCCCACCTTCCAGTTGCATAAGAATGATTTGTGTGACTTGATCTTTGGTCATCTGCTGGATGATCAAAGCATTAAGGGGCTCAAAACCCCATGAACACTTAATTCCAATTGGCTTCAGTTGATAGCAGTTTCGGGTATGTTAAAAGAATAGTTGAATAGATAGAGAGGGTGGGAGCAGCTGGGCTCTTTAAATAAATGACATTAGTGGAGCTACAGAATTCTTTCAGGTCCAGCTGTGGGTAGAGGGTGGCTGATGTATGTTTAACTAGTCTCATTCAGTCAACTGAAGAACACGGGAATGTAGCATCCTTTGAAAGTTTGTTTATGTCCTGAGACATGGTAGGTAAGTTATCCCTAAACTTAATTCCTTAAAGCAACATCGTATATCTCTTCTTTCCCAGAATTCCTGTGTGGCAGGAATCTGGGCATGCCCAGCCTTGTGTTTCTGGCTCTGCTGTCCCTCAGAAGATGTCAGTTTGAGCTAGAGTGCTCTGAAGGCTTGACTCAGCCAGGAGGACTGTCTGCTCACTGATTTACCCATTCGCTGTTGGCAGAACGCCCCAGTGCCTTGCCACATGGATGTCTTTGTAGGGCTGCCCAAGTATCCTATTGTGGTGGCTTCTTCCAGAAGGAGTAATCCAAGAGAGAAAGCCCAATGGGAACCACATGCCTTTTCTGACCTCAGAAATCATGCACTGTCATTTCTTCTCTATTCCATTGGTCTCACAGATGAACTCTGCTTAGGATGGAAGGGGACTTCTATACTTAGTAAATGCCAGGAAAAGGACAATCTAGGGGGTTTCCTGGAGAATGTCCACCCTTTCTGCGAAGCCTCACATCTCTCCCACCTGTCAGACAAAACGCTCACTCTGCTCAAGACCCGTGTTTTATCCTTAGAGGAGTCCAGATCTTTGAGCAGGATCAAAGCTGTTTAAACAGATTTTGAAAACTAGAGATTTTTTTTAGACGTGTTCCTTTATTGGAAGAGATTGTTGGGATTTGGCAGTGTTCTCAATTAGAAAAAATTTATTTTCTGTCCTAAGGAATTTCTGGCCCAAATTAATAGAAAATATATTTATCATCATGAGAGAGGAAGTGGAGGCTTACTGCAATACTCTTAGTTTTAGCCAAAAAATGCATAACATTTGTTGGCTTTCAAACTTGTAGCTGAAGTTCCTGGAAAACCTGTACTGAAGGGTTGTCAGGCCAGGGAGTTGGAATCTAATAGGAAAATATGGATGTCCAACAATGCTGGCTTGCCAGTTGTGGTTTAGCTTCAGACCTATTGGTTTAGACTTTGTTGTGTGAGACTGGGGCAGGAGCTCTGCAGATAATGTTTTCCAGATTCCCCTGCTATCTGGATACCTATTCCCTTCGAGTAGAATACAGCACCCCAGGAAGACTCCAATGGAGAAGGAAGGGAACTGACACAAAGGCTCCTTCAGCTCCTGCTTGCTTCTTGCTTATAGCTTCTGTAGGAGCTCTCCGGCTCCAGTGATGCCTTGACCCCTTTCCAGGGTATGAAAAGCAGTTAAACTTCCCCTCTGAACACCTACATCTGGCACATCTTCCTTCCTTTGTGTTTCTTGGCCCTGGCAGCTGCTTCTAGCTCACATCTGGTTATTAGTGCTCTATTTTCACATTTCAATCCCTTCACTTGAGTGTCCAATATCTTCTATTAAATCTCTACATTTAAAATGCCCATTGTATGAGGTTTCTGCTTCCCCACACACCGATGAAGGTAGTAAGATTTCTAGACACCTCATCCCCGACAGTTGCAGGGGTGTGATTGCAGTCTGTTTTTCTTTGTATGTGTGAGTCCTTGGCATGAGAGTTACACTAAGAAGGCACGCTTTCACATTTGGTCCTTTGTCCAGATGTTGAGTGTCTGCCTAAATTTTATTGCTCCCAAACCTCTGCCCTCATTTTATGAATCAGGTCTCCTGCAGGAGGCCTCCAGTCGCCTCCTCCTGATAGGTTCAGAGATACAGGTATTCTGTGATGCGCTTGTGAAATGAATTTGACCTGGGAGCTTCAAAAAGGAGTCATCGTCATCTCCCATCCCGTGGACATGCAAGGTAAGTTCTTGGTGCCACCAGCTCTGGCTGCCTGAGGGTCTGCTGCTGGGCATCTTCCATCAGCTGCACAGTGGCCTCCAGCGCACCAGGGGGCAACTCCAGGCCCAGACTCACTTCCTCTCATCTTCTTTCATTTTCCCCGAGACACGTATCCCTGCCTCGCCATCTGCTTTATTTTTCGTTTCTGTTCGCAAACCTTAATTCCCTCTTTTTCTTATTGTCCCGAGTTGGAATTATTGATAGCTTGTGTATATTAAAATTAGAAGCCCTTGCAGAGAAGGTATATCTGCTGAATGACTTGGTACTTTACATAAGGATAATGGCACGTGGAAGCATAATTATATCAACTCATGAATCAGAGAAGCGCATTACAGACCCAGGGGAAACAGCTAGCGATGCCGTTAGTGCTGCCTCTGTTCTTCAGGGCAGCAGATTGACTCAGTCTTTCTATGTCTACCAGAGGGCCTATACATGTCTTTACTGCACACTTATCTTTTTGTAGTTGGGTACAACTCTCTTTTAGGAAGTCGCATTTGGAACATGGCAATGGAGTAGAAAGGGCCAGGTCTTGTCTGTCTGGAAAGTCCTTACTGTGTGTATGTGTCTGGGGGAGACAGGAGCAATATTTAACAGTGAGAAGAGGGGAAAGCAGGTGAGCCTGATGTGACAAATACTGTGCTTAAATACACGCCGGGAAGACGAGGGTGATCCCTAGACACAGGCTCTGAACATTTTTTCTCTTATTTAATATTTATATCTCCATTTAGTTTTGTTTTGACAAGTGATGAATCTGAGGCTAAGATGTCAACTCATTTGCTCAAAGACATACATTGGCAGAGTGACAGAAGTTAGGATTTTGGACTGGCCTCAAAATAGTGAAGAGGCCTCCTCTCTGTGGCTGCATTGTTTCTGTGAGTGTTTTGAGATGGTCCGATGTCTTTTCCATCCTATGCTGAGCTCTGGGTAGCTACTCTATGTGGACTTCACCAAGGAATACCTGTACCTAATGTCCTGCAGGCAGATTTGAGCAGTGAGAAGAATTCAGGAGCTCAGAAGCAAGTGCGGGACATTGGATGTTTATTTCCCTTGCTCCCGTTTGTCTTTGTTTCTCTATAATTCTCCGTGTCTGTCCACAGCCCTCCCCTCCCAACTCTCTCACTCAGTACTTGTGCCTGAACTTCAGGAGTCCTCTCACTCTTTGACCCTCTCAGAACCATTTGTTAGTGATAACCTTGCCTGTCTATGTTTTCTTTCTTTATTTTATCTTTTTCTCTTCTTTTAAACTTTTCATTCTTTGTGAGTTTCATATCATGTACCTCAGTTTCCTCATCTCCCTGTCCTCTCATGTCTGCCATTTACTCTTGCAACCTCCCCTAAAGTAAAACATACACACACACCACCACCACCACCACCACCACCACAACAACAACAACAAAAAGAACAAAACGTAGAAAACATCTCATCCTGGAAGCTGTAGTATGTCATAGTGTGTCCCACAGTGTATCCCTCTGTCCATACATCTTTACTTGCAAATGTCCATTGCAATGTGTCATTGGTCTGGTTCGAGATCTCTGCTTCCACGACATGACACCATTACTAGAGGATCCTCATTAGGACTTCTGGTTATCCTGTTGTTTGGCCTGTGTCTCATGGGGATCCTGCAGCTTTGGATCAGCAGGACGGTCTCTTCCGTTCATCCCAACTGTTTGCAGATGATTTAGATTTTTGGGGTGGGCCAATTCAAGAGCCCTGGGTCGGAGCTTGTGTAGTAACTGTTGGCTTTCTCTTATCCAAACCACTGAGAAAGCTCTTCAGCACTGCTCTGGCTAGACCACCCAATGCTGACATTTGTGGCAGGCAGGGTCAGCTCTCTTCTGGGCTGGTTCACCTACACCCATGCCTCATCCCTCACTCTTTCCCTGAAACCTCTGATGACAACCGATCTTTCCCCTATCTCTATGGCTCTTCCTTTTCTAGATTGTTACATATGTATTTGGACTCTTATGGTATGTAATACAATCAGACTGACTTATTTCATCTAGAGGGAAGCATTGAAGGCCCTCCAAGTCTTTTTGTAGCTTGGCAACTAACTACATTTTTAAAAACAAAATCTCTGAAAGATATTCTACATATATGTTCCACAGTTGATTGATCCATTCAGTTATGTATTGACATCTTGACTGCGTCCAGGTTTTGGCAGCCATGTATGAAGTGGCTATCAACATTCTCGTATAGGGTTTCGTGTGGACATGGGATTGGATCAGATAGAGATAGGATTTGGAAAGGAGTATCAGTTTCTGTCTTCCCAGCACTTATTTCTTACTCTGTTATAATGGCTTGGTTGGACAAGTCTAGTATCGAGGTTCCAGTGTTGTATCAGAAGGGAAATATAGTCAAGGAAATATTTTTGGAGCAAACTACTTATTTTCAGATGAGTAGTACAATTTCTAATCCTGTAAGTGGGATTTGTTGATCTCGTCAAAGCCATCGGCAGATGCTGACTACTTGCCAGCCACTCTTAAGCTTAAGTTATTAATTAATCAGATATTTATGTGTAAGCTGAGAATTAGAGTTGAGATGCATGCTGATTATCAGATATAAATCAGTATAAATGCTTACCTGCGTCATGACCTTATATGAGTAGTTTATTTCAGAGTAAAAACTCTGTATGCACTTTACATGCATGTCTGGAGTATGACCACATCTTTGGGATGCTAATGTGGCTCTCGATTGCTGTGGAGTAGGCAAAAGGGCATTCATTCTTCATGGTTTCCTGTGTCCATTAGTAATTCTGCCAGGGGGTTGGACGTCCTGGGACCTTGCCAGCCTTTCTTCAGAGGGATTGACTCATGTTGAAAGATCCTTGGCGTTCCTGCTAGCTCTCGGGCTTGTCGCTTGTGCTGTGAGCCGGAACACGTACGCTCCCAGCTCAAAGCCTAACTTGCAGGGGATTAACTCTAGTGAAGCTACCTTAGCTTTTTTTTTTTTTTCATTTTAGAGGATAGGAAGCCCCTCATGCTGCTTGCGGAGCTTGTCAGCATAGATTAGCCCATCTTTCTAGAACTTTTACAGCTCTCAGGGGAAAGTGTGTTGCAACTTTGCAGGCATAATTACTAGTATACGACAGCTGGAATAAGGCAAACCAAATGTACCCTCTTGAAAACCAAACACTTACCTCTTTCTTCCGGGACCTCCGTTTGCTTGCCTCCGAGGGCTAATTCATCTTGACTGTGAAAGCTTTTGAGCTGCAATGGGGGAGTTTTAAAATTATTATCCAATGTTCCATCAAAAGTCTGACCTGAATATGTTGGCATCTGGAGCTCAGTGTGTCATACACAGTGGCCTAGAATCTTGCTGGATGAAGGCAACAAGTGCTTTCATTTTAGTTTGTGAGGGCTCCGAGCCTCTTGAGCTGGTCCCCGCCCTGTTCTCAGGAGCATTCGGTGAGCCCTGCTGTCTGCATGACTGAAAGAAACTGAGAGCGAGGAACAACTTTCTACTTCCTCGCTCTCACTCCAAGTCACAAACAGGAACTGTTTTTATACTTAGAACAAAACTAGAAATAATGAGGGAAATATTTTGTAAATAATGACTGGCAAAAATTGATAATATTTCATTGCTCTTGGATATTTAGGCCCCCTGTTGGCATCAACCAGGCCATGCCACACAGAAACTGGTATTTCAAAAAGTTTTCTAAGAGATTTATTGATAAAAATTGATGCCATAAACATTTGCTGTTTTAGTGATGGCTGCTTCTCACTTCCTTAATGGCTCCTCATTTTGTGCAATGAAGAGACTATCATAGTTTTACATGTGGAGAGAGCTTACTCAGCACTCTGGATCATTAACTATGATAAGGACTTTGGTTGCAAGTTTATTTTTTGTTTCTTGCTCAATTTTTTTTTTTTTTTTTTTTGGTTTTTCAAGACAGGGTTTCTCTGTGTAGCCCTGGCTGTCCTGGAACTCACTCTGTAGACCAGGCTGGCCTCGAACTCAGAAATCCGCCTGCCTCTGCCTCCCAAGTGCTGGGATTAAAGGCGTGCGCCACCACTGCCCGACTGTCAGTGCAATTTGTTAATCCAATCTTTCCTTCATGTTTTTATTTTCTTAACACAACCCTCAGTAGAGGATGTTAGAAACTTAAGCTAGAATAAAGGGCCTAAGGGCAAGTATGAAACGTGATAGTTAATCTGAATAGCTTTACTTCACTAAAGCTGTGGCGGCAGAGATGTCCTGGATCCCCGTCAATGATCCTTTTATATTTTCCATACCCGTGCTGTGTAATAGTGCCGACCTTGTATAATTCTTACTGTCCACTCTGTAAAAGGTGGCTTTTGGGACTGAAGAGATGAACTGGTACTCGGAGTCCATTTAGGTAACCGCATGCTGCCACTGGCTGCTTTAAGGAGGATCACAGCCTTAGGGAGTCATTTGCTTTCCCAAGGCTTGTCTTAAGCGTCAACTAACAGCCTGCTGGACTTAGCAACCAAAGTAAAAACATTTAATTTGTAGTTGTTTTTAGTCAGGGTCTTCTGCAGCTCCAACTGGCTTTGACCTCACTGTGTAGCTGGGGATGTCCTTGAATGTCCCCATCCTCTTGCCCTTACCTCTCAGGTGCTGGGATTACAGGTGTGAGCCATTTCATGGGGCTTAGCAGGAGAATATATTGTCTCCCTAGTTACTCCATGCTAAGAATGTTGCTGAATATTTAAGTTTTAGCACAAGTATGTACACGATGAGCTCTCTTTACACTGCGAGGAAACCAGGGCCCACAGAGCAAGCGTAGCTCAGCTAAGACCATAGATCCAGTGGGTGTCTTTGGGCTTGCTTTGCTCCAAAGTCTAGTTTTTCTCCAGGGACAGGATCCCTTGTGAGCCACCCTTAAGTTATACGTTTTTACTACTGTCCTAGGGCCAGATTGCAGCTTTTCAACATTTTCATCACCCTAAAATCAAACACCCGATCTGATTGCATCTCTCCTCCCTCCACTGGCAACTTCTTTCTTCATTTTTGTCTCTAAAGACTTCCTGGAATTCACATAAATGACATCAAATACTGCCCTGGCTTCTTCAGGCTGGTGTAGCAAAATAACTCTCCTGGTGTCTTACAAGCAGTATTTACTAGTGATATAACAGTTCTGAAGGCTGCAGGTCTCAGAGGGGGGGGGACATCGGCCTAGTGAAAGTTCAGTGAGGGTGTTTTCTAGGTTGTAGAACTTCTTAGGGTGACCTGACGGAAGTGAAGCTTTGCTATCCTGCCCTCCTAATAAAGGCGCTCTTATGATTTAATTAATTTCCACCCTCATGATTTTATCACTTGCCAAGGCCTCTTTTCCTACTACCACTCAACCACAGATGAGACTGAAATGTAATATATTTTGAGGTCTCTGCCACGAACCTTCTTCATTCACTAAATAGGTTTTGTGTATGAGGTATTGTGAATCATAATTTCTCGGATATATTGCTATTGTATGTAACAACAGTCTTTCACTCTTCTAGGTAGTGTAATAATGCTCCTTTATGCATATTCTATGTTTTGTTCATTGAGTACTGGATGGACATGGTATCCTTTTCTTGATCGTAAGAATTGTTCCAACAGAGAAGCTTCCTCCCTGCAGCCAACGGGAATGACTACAGAGACCCACAGCCAGACATTACACAAGGAGTGAGAGAGACCGTGGAACACTCAGCCCTACCTAAGCGGGATGTCTCCATCAAATCTCTCCTCTCAGCAGAAGGGGAGGCAAAACGGGTGTAAGAGCCAGAGGGGGTGGAGGATACCAGGAAAACAAGGGTCTCTAAATCGAAACGAGCAGGGCTCATATGAACTCAGAGTCCGAGACGACGTGCACAGTTCCTGCATGGGTCTGCACTAGGTCCTCTGCATATATATTATGGGTTTCAGCTAAATGTCTTTTTAAAAAGAGATTCCTGAGTGCGTGAACAAGTGTGTCTCTGTTTCTTGTGCCTTTCCTTGGGGTCTTTCTCTTCTGTTTGTCTTATCTGATTCTGATG
>JADRCD010192691.1:0-14694 GCA_019843815.1 Montemys delectorum | reverse complement strand
GGGGGGGGCGGGGCGGCAGAGGTCCTGAGTTCAATTCCCAGCAGCCACATACATGATAGCTCACAGCCATACAGCTACAGTGTACTCATACACATAAAATAAATAATAAAAAAAAATTTATACTCATGACCTACCAAAGTTAGATGAAGATCAGATAAGCAATTTAAACAGAGGTAGAAAATTTCCTAGAGAAACAGAAGCAGTAATTCAAAGTCCTCGGCAAACAGGTCTTAGAGCTGAACTTAGGAAAGAGTTAGTGGGGACTGTATATCAGGTCAAAGGATTAGACTTCAGACACTACATTATTAGAATCTTCAAGAACACCTGCCCATGCACCTATAAACACCAGGAACCAGAGGCACTAGATTTCAAGATGATTTCAAGGGCAGACTGGTCTACATTCATTTCACTGCCAGCTAGATCTACATTCAAATTCTAGAACAGCCAGGGCAATATAGTTAGACCCTGTTCCAAAAAAAAAAAAAGAAGAAGAAGAAGAAGAAGAAGGAGAAGGAGAAGGAGAAGGAGAAGGAGAAGGAGAAGGAGAAGGAGAAGGAGAAGGAGGAGGAGGAAGAGGAAGAAGAGGAGGAAGAAGTGGAAGAAGAGGAAGAAGAGGAAGAAGAGAAGGAGAAGCAGCAGTGGCAGCAGAAAAATCAGTTAAGAACTAAGAATAGTAAGATTATTGCAAAAAGTATATTTTTTCTCTACCATTTGCTATAATCAAACCTCTGTGCTAACCTACGGCAGCCACACACAGGATACCACACAGTCCACAGAGAAACAGTAGAGCACGATCACACTTCAGTGAAGGGCAGAGGGGTGAACACTCCTCGGGGCTCATACCGAGTACTTCCTCCATCTGCTGCAGGGTCTTCTCCATCTCCTCCTGCACATCCTGCTGCTTCCGTCCTGCATCTTCGACACTATGTGTCTCAAAGTAATTGTCTCGAAAACAGTAAAGCTGATCCACCAGTTCCTAGAAAACAAGACAAGAACAATATCATTCAATGGAGAGAGCACCTGACAAGGAGTTTTTACATTAACTGCCAAGCCCTGGCCTAGCAACTCTGGGTCTCTTATCTCATGTGAGGCACAGAGCAACATGAGTTCCCAGTCCCCACCAAAAGGCTACAGATCAGAGGAAGGGCCAGGATCACAGGATGTCATGGTCCCCAAGCTGTCCCACAAAGGTCCCTCAGCACTACACAAAAACAGACCTCTCCAGCTCAGGTAGGGCTCCCATATAACCAAGCATTGCTCACACCACAGATGGGAGACAGACACCTTAAGACTATCTTATTCTGGACCCCAAAGAATTCAACTTTGCACTTTGGCCGTAAAGCTGGTCTTCTAGGTAGGGGACATGGCCCTATGTAAAGGTGCTCGTCTACCAACAAGCCTGATGTCTTGAGCTCCAGAAGCCACACGGGGAAGGGAGATAGGTTGCTCCAAGTTGTCCTCTGACCTCTATACATGTGCCCTGGCATACACCCAACACACACACACACACACACACACACACACACACACACACAAGAGCAATCATAGTGATGTACTCCTTTACAGCCAGGGCTGCGGAGAGACTCATCTCAAAACAACAGCCAAGGGGGTGTGGTTTGAATAAGGACGGCCCCCACAGGCTCACAGATTTGAGTACTTGGGTCACCAGAGAGTGGAATTACTTGAATTCAGATTAGGAAGTGTGTGTCACTGGGAGTGGGCTTTGAGGTTTCAAAAGCCTGTATCGGGTTCCGAGTCTCTCTCCTCTTGCTGCCTGCAGATCTGGATGTAGAACTCTCAAATATTTCTCCAACACCATGTCTACTTTGAGTGCCACCTTGCTCCCCACCATGATAATGGACTAAACCCATGAAACCGTAAGCCAGCCCAATTAAATGCTTTTTTTTTTAAGCGTTACTGTGGTCATGGTGTCTTCTCACAGCAATAGAACAATAACTAAGATGGGGGTAGAGGGTGATTACAGAAAAACAGACTTTTAAGCTCTGTCATCTCACAGATATAGCATGCATTGAGTCTCATTCCCAGTACCACTAAAAAACAAAAAAGCAAACAAACAGAAAACAAAACCATTACTCCCAAAATAAAACAGCATTTCCTATTTTTTAAAAAAAAAAAAAAAAGTATCCATTATTTTTTCACCTGCTGATAAATGAAAAATACATGGCCTTTCTAACTATGACAAACCTATAAGGACAGCCTTGTTTTCCACAACAACCCAACCAACTTCAACTTGGTCACCTTGGTATTTGGGGAGAATTTTGAGAAGTTTTTGTTGTTTACTTGGGGTATCTTCTGATTCGCTTGCTTTTTGTTTTGTTTTGTTTTTTTTGTTTTTGTTTTTTCGAGACAGGGTTTCTCTGTATAGCCCTGGCTTCGCTTGCATTTTTTTATCAAGCAAATGTTATCCTACTTTGCTTTCACTTCTGTGATGAAAGGAAAAAGAAAAAAAAAAAAAATCCACCTTGGGGAAAAAAGGAAAGCCTCCAACTTACCGGCTTCAGGGGAAGTCACAGCAAGGCAAGACCCCGAGGCAGGAAATGAAGCAGCTCCACAAGAGCGGTGCTTACTCATCGGCTTTCCCGGCTAAAGGTCAGCCTATGTTCTTCCTGCATGGATGTCTGTGTAAGGGTATTGGATCCCCTGGAGTTAGACTACTGCCATGTGGGTGCTGGGAATTGAACCGGGGTCGTCTAAAAGAGCAGTCAGGGCTCTCAACCATTTAGCCATCGCCCCATCCCCCATCAGCCGGCTGGCTTTCTTAAACAGCCCAGGGCCATTTGCCCAAAGATGGTACCGCCCACAGTGGGCTGAGCCCTCACACATCGATCATTAATTAAAAAACGAAAAAGGTGCCCACAGATTGGCCTACAGGCCAAATGAGACATTTTCTCAATTGAGGCTCAATCTTCTCAGATGATCCAATTTGTGTCAAGTTGATTTAAAAAAATAAAATGAACTAAGCATACTACCTAAGGTAGCAGCTCTCAACCGTGGGTGGAGACCCCTCGGAGACTGACCCTTTCACAGGAGTCACATATCAGAGATCATGTAGATCAGATACTTACATTAATATTCAGAACAGTAGCAAAATTAGTTATGAAATAGCAACAGAAATAATTTTATAGTTGGGGATCACTACCACATGAGGGGGTCACAGCATTAGGAAGGCTGAGGACCACTGACCTAAACCTAATTAGTGCCTTCCTCCCCTCCTCTAGTTAATCACTCTTTTTTTTTTTTTTTTTCAAAATGCCTATCATTTTAAATTATATGGCCTATTCCTTCATTACTTTCTGGAATCACCAATGTAAGTTACATAATGGGAAGAATTTCATGTTATTAGGGCTATCCTTAAGCATTAGAACAGGGGCTGGGTCATGACAGACTCACATTAAATAAAGTGGTAGTTAACTAATGTAGTGCCTATGTTATTAACAAATTCGTATGGGTAATTAAAGCCCTACCCTGATAAAAACAGTAAGCTGACACCTTCTTTAGAAGTATTTGTTTTAACTTTCTTATGTGTATTATTTCCAGGGAAAACAGGTCCTGCAGAGACCGATTTGAACACATACAGAAAGTCAGCATGTTCAACTCTGTTCTATAATTTAAAAAAATGGTCAACGCGATCTGTGGAACACAATTTGTGGAATTTTTAAAAGATAGTTCTAAGCAAAAGTCACAGCCAGTTTCTTTTTGTCAATGAGCATGGCTGCAAATTTAAAAGAAAGTGTAATTGTCATGTTTTAGTCGTTTTGACTTTGTTAAAAAATTTTCTGTGGTGGCAACAGCAATACAAATGAGTCGTTAATGAGTAGGAAAATTCGAAAACAGAAAGTAATTCATGACCACTCCAAATAGCATCAAGGACAAACACTATTCTGTATAACGTTTTTTGTATTTTTTTCCTATACATACAAATGTACATAGTGCATCTAAAGTCTCGCTGCCGATAGAATTAAAAATCTGATTTCTGCCAATCACACTAAGGAATAAAGTTAATCAATGTCCATGTTCTGCGAGTTCTTTTAACTCCCACAAGAAACAAAGAAACCTGATCAATGCTTTAAATTTTGTTAGAAATGGCCCAGCATGGTGGCTCAGGCCTTTAATCTCACCACTTAGGAGGCACAGGCAAGTGGATCTTTATGAGTTCGAGGCCAGCGTGGCCTGTAAACCAGATCCAGGAGACCCTGTCTCAAAACAACAAGCAAACAAAATTGATAGAGGTATATCTAGTTTAAATTCCAGGATGTCTTAGACCACAAACTCGGTTTCTGAGGCTTAAAGAAAATCTTAATCATTAAAACAAAAATAAAGACACAACACATACTTGCAGGAAACTCCTCTCTGCCTTTCTACAACAGTCACCTGGGGAGTGGGTGGGGTTAAGAGATCAACGCGGTAAATCCTAAAACCAACGACCAGGGCATCTGCTCTGCAGTCTACTATTACTGAGTGTTGCCAAGTTCAAAGCAGAATGATGCTAAAGAAATGGCTGCTGCTGTGGAGAACAAACAACTCCGAGAGCCACCTGCCACACCAAGTACAAAGCTACTTGTTACCGAGGAATCCCAGTGGGCAGACTCCCTCCGGGCGTCCACGGAACAGCTCCTAGCACCGGCTGAACCGCCGCCCTCCACCGCCTCCGCCGCCCCGGACCTGGTCACTGCACGTCCTCCTTTTAGAGCAACGAGCCCAAGATTTTAACTCACAGCCTCACCTGCAATTTCTGCAAGACGTGCTTCGCTTCTTCCTCTTCATCAGCCATCGTTCCAGCCGCTCTCAGCTTCTCCTCCCCCAACTTTCCAACCACAGAGACTCAGCCATTCCAACGATGACACCACAGCGACCCCTGGAGCTCCGGAGGCCCACCTGCGCCTCAGAGACTGCTTACACACCACTAACCTAATCCAAAACCTGGCATCTCAAAGGTGCCCTTAGAACTGCTTTTGGGTTTTGTTTTACTTCTTTTTATTGAGACGGAATCTCACCATGTAGATCAGATTAGCCTCAACGTGGTTACGTAGTCCAGGCTGAACTTTTGCCTCAGCCTCTCAACTGGGATAACAAACACCTGATGAGTGTGTGGTCACTTTCCGTTTCGTAAGTAATTTTCATAGTTTTATTCATAATTCCCTTCCCAAATTCCAGAATCAGAATGTTCTTAGATTAATTACATTCATCTTTTTGTTTTGTATATTCTTGTCTTTTTTTATATCACTCTTAAAAAGCAAGACCGGCTATAAATCACCCGTGTCAGGTGGTATTTGGAAGAGAATGTACTTCAAGGGAACTTGTCTGAATACATACCAACTGAAGATTTCTGCACGTGTAGTTTTGAGCTTTTTAATGTATTATCTAATAATACTAAGTCTACTATGTTTGGGGCTGGCATGCCACCATAGTGTGGCATGCCACACTATTATTCCTGTAAGAAACTGTCTCGGAAAAGAGAAGCAGGGATTGAGAACTGCAGGTGACCTGAGAAAACCCTTCTCAGTGTATTTTTCATTTTTTTACCTTGAACATGAATTGCTCATTCAAAAATAAAAATTTTAAGTCTTCTGTTTGTTTGAGACATAGTCTCATATACCTCAAGCTGGCCTGGAGCTTGCTACCTAGCCAAAAATAACCTTGAATTCCTGATCTTCCTGCAACCGCTTCCAAGTACTTGGATGATAGACATTCATTATTACATCTGACATTTTATTATAATTTTTGAGACACGGTCTCCCTATGTAACTTCAGTTGTCTGGAAGTCTATATGTAGATCAGGCTGACCTCAAACTCAAGGAGTTCCTCCCGTCTCTGCCTTCTACATACTGAGATTACAAACATGCATCACCACATCCAACCACAATCTTAAAACTTTTAAAAATCATTTGCTAAAAAGTTATCTCTGCACAGAGATATTAAACACCTCCAAATGCTTCCAAAAAGACTGAGCAGCAGAGACAAAGGGGAAAAAAAAGTGATCATTTCCTGAAGTGGAAATTTCTGGAGACTCAGGTCAGTCATAAGAATGCTTTGCTGCGGCAGACAGGTGAAAGGATGTTTTGCTGAAGCAAACACAAGTGAGAGGATGCCTCACTGAAGCAGACACGTGAGAGGATGTGTGGTGTTTAGTAAAAATATAAATATGACCCCACAGACAGTGGGACAAGGCCTGTGCTCTGGTTCCACCTTGCATCTTGCTGGTCTCAGTTGATAGCACTCTGACACTGGTTGGCCTTGCACCACGTTGCTGATCTTTGTTTGTCACTGATCTTAATAGAGAGTAACTCGCCTAAGAACTTCTCATGATATTCCTGCGGCTTCTTGCCATTTCCAGACTCCACACCGACCCAGCAGCCTCTCTTGTTTATTCTGGATCCAGCTACAGCGGCTGTGTGGTATCTGCCAAGGGGACTGAAGTCCGTCTGCTGATTGGTGTTTGGTGGTTTGCTAACAGACTGAATTGCTGATAAGCCGAGAACAAAGATTGGAATCACCCAAAGAACTATTTCTAGAGGAGTCCACTTCCCCTGTGTCCTAATAACTTTTCTTTTGCATGACCTCTGGCAGGCGGAAGACTAAAAGGAAGGTCAAACCATTTAAGAAACCTGATTAAAGTAGATTTTGAAAAAAATCTAAACCTGCAATTTTCTCTGTGCTTTTTTCATACCTTGAAAAGAGCCCACAGTGGGGCAGTCGCGATGGTGCAGTAGTTACGAGCACTAGCTGCCTTTCCAGAGGATCCAGGTTCAGTTCCCAACACCCACATGGCAGACCACAACTGTCTATAATTCCAGCTCTAAGGTATCTGACACACTCACACAGACATTCATGCATGCAGGCAAAACACTAATGCACGTAAGATAACCATAAAAAAATAAAAAGCCTGCCATGCAAATTAAACTCTTGAACTTTTTTTTTTTTTTTTTTTTTGGTTTTTTGAGACAGGGTTTCTTTGTATAGCTCTGGCTGTCCTAGAACTCACTCTGTAGACCAGGCTGTTGAACAACTTTTTAAGAAACATAATATTCCTGACAGTTTATAATTAGATTTTTAGTTTCAATTTTACCCTGCTTATATTTCAAACTGTTGAAGATACCTATTTCCTCATGTTTTCCCTACAAAATTAAAAAAATCTCATAGAAAGAATATTTCATATTTTATACTACAATCTAAAAATCTATTTTATTAGCTATTGTCTTAGTCAGGGTTTTTATTTTTGCACAAACATCATGACCAAGAAGCAAGTTGGGGAGGAAAGGGTTTATTCAGCTTACTTCCACATGGCTGTTGATTACCAGAGGAAGTCAGGACTGGAATTCAAGCAGGTCAGGAAGCAGGAGCTGATTCAGAGGTCTTGGAGGGATGTTTCTTACTGGCTTGCTTTTTCTGGCTTGCTCAGCCTGCTCTCTTATAGAACCCAAGACTTCCAGCCAAGGGATGGCACCACCCCTTTGATCACTAATTGAGAAAATGCCCCACAGCTGGATCTCATAGAGGCACTTCCCCAACTGAAGCTCCCTTCTCTGTGATAACTCCAGCCTGTGTCAAGTTGACACACAAAACTAGCCAGTACAGCTATAAAATATGTATTTTTCACTTACTGATCTTGGTGTTCCGTGCTTCAGGGAGGTAGGCCCTGCCATTGAGGGGCAATCATCTCAACCAAGCTTTCTGCCCTGTGCAGAAAAGCAACTAGGGAAACAAGATTGGCGAGCCCCACACTGTAGTGTGCAAGATGACAGGCCACTGTGGCTCTCTGTTATCCCTGTTTTCTCTGTTATCCCTGCTCCCAGAGGCTTTGTCTCTGATCCTGTGCCCAAGAAGCTGCTGCTGATGGCTAGCCAGTATTGATAACTGCTACCTATCAACCAGGGGCTGTACTTGCCACCATGGGCAACTTTGCCAAGGCCACATTTAAGACCTACAGCTATTTGGCCCCTCCACCCACAACCTCTGGAAACAGACCAGATAAGTTTCCATATCTGATGAAATTCACTGAGCATCTACATAGTAAGCTCAGGCCAGCCAAAAATAATAGCGTCTCTACAAAAACAAAGCTAGAAAGGTTAACTCAGTCTCACACTAGTGTATGTGGAGGAGGAAACACTTGGAATGCAGATACAGTTTGCCCTCAAATGGGACACTAATTGAATGTACTAATTAAGCACAATTACTTTATAAGTTGGAAATAGTACTTAAGAAAAACTGTTTTAAATCATTAACATACCTTCTTTAAAAAAAAAGATTTATTTATTATTATATGTAAGTACACTGTTGCTGTCTTCAGATACATCAGTAGAGGGTGTGAGATCTCATTAATTAATTAAGCACAATTACTTTATAAGGTGGAAATAGTACTTAGTAAAGAAAAACTGTTTTAATTCATTAACATACCTTCTTTTAAAAAAAAAAGATTTAATTATGAATATGTAAGGACACTGTTGCTATCTTCAGATATACCAGTAGAGGGTGTGAGATCTCATTACAGAGGGTTGTGAGCCACCTTGTGTTTGCAGAGATTTGAACTCAGGACCTTCAGAAGAGCAGTCAGTGCTCTTAACGGCTGAGCCATCTCTCCAGCACCTAACATACCTTCTTATAGTCAGTAGCACTAGTACGGGAATGGCTTGAGAAGTTCTGTTTAAAGTTGACCCTCACAAATCTAACTTTCACCTAATCGTAACCACATTAATATGGTTTGAGGTCATTTATAACTAGGAACCACTCTACTTTTACTTTATAGTCAACCTGTTCAGAATTGAGTGATCCAAGAAAAACACTGTTATCAGTCTTACTACACTTTGGACTTCCAGTGCACCTCCAGACTCACCTGAATTCACAGCCTTAACGATGTTCTGTCTGCAAGGCGAGGAAAACAACTTTCTCCCTTACAAGATTTGCATAAAAGAGAAAGACAAAAGCTCCTTGGTCCTTTTTGGTTTGTTTGGTTTTTTGAGACAGGGTTTCTCTGTGTAGCCCTGGCTGTCCTGGAACTCACTCTGTAGACCAGGCTTGCTCAGAGATCTGCCTGCCTTGGCCTCCTGGGTCCTCATTACCATATTTGCTGTGCAGTTCAATAAAGATGGCCGTTACTCAGCATTTTAGATTAGGTGACTAGAACAGTAAAGACAAAGTCTTCAAATTCTTGTTCACATACCCAGGGACACACAATTAAAATTAAAAATATGTGCATTCCCAAATAAACACATCAACAACTGTTAAAAAGGTTAAGAAGCAGTTTTATTTTAAAACAAATACCAATGAAATCAACAAATAACTTTATCAGTATAAATTATTTTTAAATATAAACAGAACACATATGCATCAAATTGCACTTTCATTCACTGTCATAAGCACACTTCCAAAGCAAAGTAACACAAATGAAAATACATGACTGTCAAATACATGTTAATAGCAAGCCATTTCTAAGACCATCATTTTTGGCCATCATTTTCCAAGACCATAATTTTTACAGAAATATACTAGCAGAGAAAAATCAATGCACACACTTAACATATACATGCTAGAATCCAAAGCTCCATGTAAATATAATACTGGTGCTTACATGAGCATAAACACAGCTTGGTCTGAAACGGGATCTCTGCAACAATGTGCTTGTGTGAGCATGACTGAGATTCATGAAATGCCCACGCCCTAAGCCAACAGTGAAGAAACCAAACAGGAAGCCACACCCCCTAGTGTAAGCCAACTTCTTCTAAGGTCAAAATGTGAAGAGAACTCAGGGATACGGGAATGAAAACTGAACTAAATTCTTTTTGCTTTAAAGGCCCTGCTGCAGACTTGCTGCTCTGCTTCATGGCTTTGAGATGCAAAACTAAAGAAGTTGTTAATAGGTTCAGGTGCTGTGGGAGAACACACAAAAAATGGTCTGAACGGAACATCTTCATCTCCACCACCTTGATTTCCAGCTGGCGTACGGTCCAAAGAAAACTTTGAGTTATTCCCTAGGGGAGGAAATTAGGGAAGAATATAAGAATATTTCCTATAAGATCTTTAGGAACAAACCTCACAGCCACTGAATAAATATTAACAAAACTCAACTTCTATAAGATGGATAATATAATTATCTTAAACTCATCCCCTAGACCAAAGGCCATGTCACTTCACTTTTCCCTACCACAGACTATAACTATGCCCTCTGTGAAAACATCTGACCATTTCTACCACATCCTCCTTGGCTTTAACAGCCTTCAGGAAGAGGACCAGTTACTGCCTAAAGACAGCAGGGATCAAAACTAAGAACAGGTCTGGAGGAGAGACTCGGTAGTTAAGAGCACTTTGTGCTCTTGTAGCAGTCTGAGCTTTTGTTCCTAGCACTCACATAGTGGCTCACAATCATCTAGTTTCAGGATCCAACACCCTCTTCTGGACTCCATGGGCAGGGCACATGTGGTAAATGCACAAACACACAGGCAACACACACACATTAAAAAATATTTTAAAAATGACAAAAGAATGAAAAACATGTACAAATCCACCTGAGAGCAATGGTGTACTGAGTAAGCCAAGGAATCCACAGTTCAGCTTACTGTGGTTCTTCACTCTTAGAGACTTCTGAATGTGTGGAACTACACAGCACAATGTAAAAAAAACTAGGAGTTGGGTATGAGATTCCTTCTTACCTGATGGGAAGCCAAAGACTCCCGACTGTGGAATCATAGCTGGTTCCAGGGAGCCTTCTTGGCTGGCAATAGTGATATTTCTCAGCCTAAGGCTGTCATAAAGGCCTTGGAGTTTCTGATATTGGCGATTACGCTCCATAAGTTTTTCAGAGATATCACTAAACTTTTTCTTGTATTCTTCTAGAACTTTCTTCATGGAGGTAACCTCCCCTTTCATAGAGGTCAATTCTACATCTTTGCTTTGTATTTGCTGTGTATATATCTTCTCCATCTGTTTTAAGTGGTTCTCGGCCTTGCTGAAATTATATTCTTGATAGAGACGTTCCTGGTGTACCTGTCCAAAAAAACATGAGAATCGGCACGATAGACTCTAAATCCTCATCTAAGCAGAAGTGGAAAGAATGTTTATACAGGGGCATCATTATTACAATATTTAAAAACCTGGTTAAAAACATAATCACAACAATGAGCAGACTACAGAAAACAATGTGCTCAAAAAACTACTACCAAAACAAGTATGTCTTATCTACAAGTGACCTATAGCCTGAAAGTTAAGAAATACAACAGAAATTAGGTGTGAAGGTTTATTTATGCATGTAGTCTCAGCAGACAGGAAATGTAGGTAGAATCAAACTCAGGGCCACCTGGGTCACATGGGACAAAACCAAGAAAAAAAGTCCTATTTATAGGACACATAGATGAAGTCCAATTTTCCCAATGATCCATAGTAAAATAATATGACCTCAAAATATACTTGCTTCCTAGAATTTACACACATGTAACCCCATGTTAGGCAGAACATAGCAAACCAAGTAGTACAACCACTTTGGAAAAGAGTTCAGCATGGCTAGCAGGTGCACAACCCTGGGCCTGATCCTTAGCACCCCAAAACAAGTGCACGTAACTGCAATACAGTGTAACAATAAAGCAGAAGTACAAGCACTGGCTAAATTCTACACCCCTAGAACTGGTTACCCTAAGATGAATGAAAGCTCACATTCACCAGCTTGATGTGCAAACGTTGCTCCCCAAGTTAATTGGTCAATAAAAGGCCTGTGATTGGGCTGTAGCTAGAGACAGGCAGGACTTCCTGGGAGAGAGAAAGGAACTCTAGGGGGAAAAAGGAAGCTTTTCACCAGGAGACAGGAGAGGAGACATATGTGACTAAGAGCCTAGAAGGTATAGCTAATCATATGTCTGGATAGGATTAGGTGGTCAGGTTAATTAAATGAGCTAGTTAAGAATCTACCCAGCTAAGGCCTAAGTTTTGAAATATCACAAGGTCTCTGTGTCGTTATTTGGAGAACTAGGTAGTTAAGGAATAATTGCTGACATAATTTCCAGCATTAATTATTAAGAATATTAATAATTGAGGCTGGAGAGATGGCTCAGCAGTTAAGAGTACTGACTGCTCTTCTAGAGGTCCTGAGTTCAATTCCCAGCAACCACAGGGTGGCTCACAACTCTCTGTAATGGGATCTGATGCCCTCTTCTGGTATGTCTGAAGAGAGTGACAGTGTATTCATATACATAAAATAAATAAATCTCTTTTAAAAAGAATATTAATAATCACTTTTCACAGTTTACTCACAAAATATAAAAAATATCTACATAGCACATGACAAATAATAAAAATTAGGGAAAAATATTTAAACAAAGTTTTCTGCACACTCATGTATTGATATGAAATATAAATATAATAATGGACTTTTTCTAGGAAATCCCTCAAAGGGATTGAGTTCAATGGTAAAGTGCTACCTTTTAAGCATAAGGCCTTGGGTTTGGCACCTCATACCAAGAAAAACAAAGATCCTCCATAAACTTCAGATTACAGTTCAGTGTACATGTGTGCTTGTGCATGTGGACGGGGATGCTGCCTATCAGGTATCTTACGTGAGAGCCTACCTGTCCTATGGTACCAGGCCCTCATGCTTACATAAGCATTTTACACACTGAGACCCCCCCCCCCAGCCCCTAGGCACTAACCTGGTATGTCCAGAAGGCCAATGCTCGGGAGCTAATGTCCAAAACAACCTCTGGCCGAAGCCCTGCCAATACCATAGCTTTGTATTCCTCTGATGGACTGAGTTCTGTTCGGACAATATCTAGCTTTCCAGAAAGGGTACTGTTGCAAGCAGGGCAGATCGCTGGGGAACGACTGAACTCCCCACTGCCATGCTGGTCACAGAAGATGTGAGAGCAGGCAGTGACCCAAGCATAACCAGAGAGCTTGATACGACACTTCCGATAATTGCAGAGCAACATGTCTTCACACAAAGACATGACGATTCTCCACAAGAATCCTAACAAGGAGGAGGAAGGTAAGTAAATCAAATTGTAACGAGTGAAATAAAAAATGTGCTGTTATTTCATTTAAAAAAAAAAACTGGACATTGTTTTAATAAGTACATTGATTTCAGCCTCAACGTCTTATCAAGGCCATGAAGAATGTCATATAGACAGAGTTCCTACTCTTATCAGTGTCAAAAATATTGTGCACGTGCAAATGTTTAGAAACATCCCATAGTACAAAGAAACAAAAATTAAAATCTGTCCTTTGTGCCATTTTCCAACACCAAAACATACAGCATTCTACTAAGACCAGGAATGCTGGTGCAACGCTTTCATTCTGTGCTTGGGAGGCAGGAACACACAGACCTTTTTAAAGCTCGAGGTCAGGCCATTCCACGAAGTGAGTTCCAGGACAGTTAGTACTAGTACACCTCATACTTGGTAAATATGAGATTGCACACATCTGCAGCATTTTTTCAGTAAAAATTTTAAGTGGCATCCTTAGGTTATTTTATACATCTTGACATCTCATATCCCTTAACCAAACTGCCTTGGTTTTAAAAGACTAGCTGCCTGACAAAATTAGATATAATGAGGCTAATTTATCTATTATGAAACTTGAAAATTCTATATTAAAATGCCTACTTATATTTTCAGTTAAAGAATACATCTATCAATATTGCTATGGTCTGATTTAAAGTGTTTCCAATAAATTCTCTAAGTTATTTTTCAATAATGTTCATCATAGAAAGCAACAGCTTTAACAAGTCATACGGTGTTTAATAGTGAGTGTATCGCCGGGCGGTGGTGGCTCACGCCTTTAATCCCAGCACTTGGGAGGCAGAGGCAGGTGGATTTCTGAGTTTGAGCCCAGCCTGGTCTACAGAGTGAGTTCCAGGACAGCCAAGGCTAAACAGAGAAACCCTGTCTGGAAAAAAACAACAACAAAAAAAAGTGGGTGTATCAATTATATACCAAGGAAAAGTAAGCATATTCTACACATAAGTTTCCTTAGTAGTGTGATGGATGGGCCACACCTCTAATGCCAACACCCAGAAGGCTGACTTTGTTCCAGGCCACCCTAGGCTTTGAGGCCAGCTTTGGCTTCGAGGCAGCCCCAGCCTTGCTCTACACACCAAGATCCTGTCTCAAAAAACAAACCAATGTTACTTTAGTAACGAGGGGAGGGGGCCGGGGTGGGATGGATATACTGACACCTTCATCTCAAACGTCACACCTGTACTGCGGACCGCCTGAGGCTTCTGTGAATCTGAGGCAACTATGGGCTACAATGAGACCCTGTCTTCGGATATACTGACACCCTTGCTGCATTCCTAGATACAATTCACATGACAACAGAGGTCAAATTTACTTTACCTCCAGCGGGGCAATGCGCCCTTCCTAGCTGAAGCGAAGGTGCAGCCTCCATATTGCCACAAGGCAGCCGGGAAAGTCACTCAAGATGACGGCCCGCCAACTTTTTCAGAACATCACCCACACAGTTTTCCCCGAATTTTCTGCCTTTCCTTACCTCTCCCAGAAATAAATAAAACAAATACCTGCAGCAAGGCAAGCTAAAGGTGTCCGCCTTCCACTGAAGACAGAATTCGCGTGGCCTAGCTGCCAGGGCGCATGCGGGGGGTGCCCGCAAGGCCTGATGGGTAGCACGAGGCGGGCTGCTGGGTAGCACCCGGTACTCACTGCTGAGGTAATCAGATGCCCAGTCCCCTGGTTTTAC
>JADRCD010192687.1:11761-31289 GCA_019843815.1 Montemys delectorum | reverse complement strand
AAAAAAAAAAAAAAAAAGTCATCGGCAGAGAAGATTCAAGGGATTCATATGATCAGCCACTGTCATTGAGATACAGCTTAGGCATTGTCAGTCTCTGTCACAGACACGTGCCACAGAATAAGAGGTAAGGGTCACTCCAAGACAGCAACAGCAACCATGCTGACAAAAACATCCAACCAGCCAACCAGCCAGCCAGCCAGCCAGCCAGCCAGCCAGCCAACCAACCAACCAACCAACTAACCAATCAACCAAACAACCAACTAACCAACCAAACAACTAACCAACCAGCCAGCCAACCAACTAGCCAACCAACCAACCAGCCAACCAACCAGCCAGCCAACTAGCCAACCAACCAGCCAACCAACCAACTAGCCAACCAACCAACCAGCCAACCAACCAACTAGCCAACCAACAACCAGCCAACCAACCTGCCAGCCAGCCAGCCAACCAACCAACTAGCCAACCAACCAACTAGCCAACCAACTAGCCAACCAACCGACCGACCAACCAGCCAGCCAATCAGCCAGCCAACCAACCAACCAACCAACCAACCAACCAACCAACCAAATGAACAAAAGAACAAACAAGCAAAGAAAGCAGATCTTGAGCATACTCAGCGCAAATGGGGAATTACTTGGGAAGTCTTCAGGAGAAACCTGGTAGCAGGCCAATGGCCACAGTGCTGGAGGCACTGCATGGTTCTGGAATCATGGTTTTGGCAGAAGCTAGCCATTTCCTATGCTGCTTCAGTGAGACACCAGCTGGGTTCTACTTGATCCTTAGCTCTAACCAGAAGCGTTTTCTCATGGATAAGCCCAGCCCCAAACCTTCCCTTGCACTGTAGTGGGCATGCAATGACCTCCTATAGCCACAAGAGGGAGCCAGTGATGTGAAGAGCCAGGCTTAAAATTATGGCTGGTGATAGGAAGAACCCCCAAGAGCTTCAACATAACCCAGACTGAAAATATGGGAAGAGCGATCAAGCTAGGAGGGAGGAAGTCTCCAGAGAGCTGGAAGAGCTTGAGAAAAAACAGAAATGTGGACTAAAACAGTGGTGTGGTGATATTTAAGTCATACCAAAATTCCATGTGGAGACTTCTTTTACATTATGCTATTGCTAATTTTAAAAATAAGTATACATGGTTTTCATAAGAATGAATCAGAATCAGGCATGGTGGCACAAACCTGTAATTCCAGCATTTGGAAGGTACAGACATGAGGATCAGGAATTCCAGGTCATGTTTGGCTGCACAGTTCAGGTTTGAGGACATTCTGGTCTGTATGAGATGTTGCCTCAAAAACAAAAACAAACAAACAAAACAAAACAAATAAACAAAGAAGCCCAAGTAAATAAATGGAGCTGGGGGTGCGGCTCAGAGATTGAGTAGTTGGTTAGCATGCATCAGGTCATAGCTGGATTCTAAGTACCTCCAAAAAGGTAAAGAGATGTGTAAAGAATGGATATACACTCACATCTGAAGCAAATGGAACAAATTAAAAAGCAGTGAGCCTCCCGGGTGCTGGGATCAAAGGCGTGCGACACCACCGCCTGGCTTGGCCTGAAGCTGTTAAGACACCGCTCTATTCCTTCATGAAGATAAATCCCCTAAATGGGCTATAAATCTAATTGTTAGACAGTAGCGCCATCTTGCTTGCCTCTCAGAAGTGTCTGAGGCTGCTAAGAAGCAATGAGTATGATTTTAATTAAGCCTCTTACATTTCATATCTAATCAACACTTTCCCTCAAACCACAGGAACCAATGCGATTATGGCAGACGTACTCAAAGCACTGTGTTTAAGAAACTGCCTGAGTCCACTTTGGAAAAATACAAAAACAAAATCAATTTATGTTATGCCTCTTTGGGACTCTAAATGTTATTAGCCATGTTCAAATTTCTTTTACTCGGTTGGATTTAGCTGTGGGTGATTCCAAGCATTTCTAGAAAGCCATCTTACAGTGAGGATTAACTCACCCTTCCCAACTAGATGCTGTGGTGTCAGAGGACTGAGGGTTGATCAGCATGGAGTCTTGCTACCAAGGGAAAGAGGAGTGTTCAAGGAGGGGTGTGTGTGAAATATCTAGCTGTCAGGTTGACCAGCCTCTGCCTGGAAGCTGCTGTAGTGAGGGAAACCTCTGCCCATTTCTCTCCTCCTGCAAGGCATCTGCATCCCAGATTGGGGAAGTGTTGCTTGCACGGTCTCAGTACTGTCCAAGCTTTGCATATCACAGAAGTCCATGGAAGGTGCCAATGTTCGTGTGGAAAAAAAAACAGAACACAAACTGGAGCTTAGGAATATTTGAGGTTCTATATGGGGTTGATGAAAAATCTGGCCGGGTGGTGGTGGCACATGCCTTTAATCCCAGCACTTGGGAGGCAGAGGCAGGCAGATTTCTGAGTTCGAGGCCAGCCTGGTCTACAGAGTGAGTTCCAAGACAGTCAGGGCTATACAGAGAAACCCTGTTTCGAGAAACCAAAAAAAAAAAAAAAAGAAAAATCTGCTGTGCATGTTTCTTATGTACTGGTAAGTTCTGGATTTGTACGAAGCTTCCGGCTCTTTTGACATTTTAAATAAACAGATTGCGTTTGTTTGCACACAGTAATTCTTTTGTATTGTATTCAGTGCATATGCTAACTCCTTGCAGTGGTTCCTCAAGACTAAACTGATGAGCAGTTCGAAAGTTTCAGCATGGCTATCATTGACTTTATAAATCTGAAGATAATAAGAAATTTTAAGACCAGTTTTACTACCATTCAAATTTTTACCACATTTGAAATTATGATAAAAGATAACCAGGCTAGTCTTCCTTTAGTTCTTCAGCAAAGACCGTGTTGTCGTTACCTATGGAAGGGAGAACGGATTTTCAGTCCAATGGAGTGCTTTAAGATCAACTATATCAGAATAATGGTCGGTGGGTTTCTGAAGATACATGTATCAGTAAGTAACATACTTAGCTTCCAATAAACAAGATTGCTTCCTCTTGGAGCAAGGCTCCATGCTGACCAACCCTCGAGATTGTCTCCAGGATATGGAGACAAAGCTTAAGGAGTCTCAGAAACTAGGAATCCCACCAGGCCTTCTCGCCCCTGTATTCCCCAGTGATAACACCATGGGTCCCTGGGCCTGAACTCTCTCGGCATTTGACTGGATTCCTTGTTCAGATGGGCAATCCTGCCTTCTGCACTGAAGAACTTGTCCAAATAAGGGTATCTTTCTCACTGCTGTTTACTGATTGATGCACAGCAACCCAGACCTATAGACCTTGTGATGCCATGGACTGTTGGTCTATAAGGAGGCCCAAGGAAACCTATGTCTTGTAGTAGCCCATTAGAGCATTCCACTGGCTATAGTCCACAGGAAGCTGGATGCTGTTTTCCAGTTTGCATTCAAGGAGTCTGCTTCATTCACACCTCTGAACAAGCTTCTCTGGTAGAAAATTGAAAGGATATTTCAGGCCATAGGGCTGATTATGTCATGCACCCTCAGCTGGCTTTGGGCCAGGGGCCAAGTTCTCTTGAAGGTCTCTGTGATTCCCCACACTCACAGGAAATAAATGTCATAGAGTTCTTGGTTCAGAGTATAGGCTACTATTGAGAACTGACCCAACAACTTGTTTGCTATTCTATGTGAGATAGCTAAGCACTTAGCTTAGTTGGAATGCCAGTATCATGAGCTCAGTGCCCAGTCACCCTGGGTGACCACCTTTAAAGGAATGCCACTCAAGTAGACATTAAAGTTCTTATGCCAGAATAAGCCAACTACCCTATCCTTAAGCATCCTCCTGTTTTTTATGTCAAATGTCAGGTTCTTCTGAATTTCAGAAACTCATTTTAATGACCAGGTAAACGAGCTCTATGAGTGGGCATCCGCTGAACTTCAGTCATTATACCTTCGTGTCTCTCACTAGCAGTGCCCTCACTGATAACAAATTATCCCAAGTTAGCAATTTGATAGAGCAGAGCATAGTCTCAGTGGGGTACTTCCTGTTCCACCATGTTCGGAGGTGATGGGCTTTGTCCTCTGAAGACTCAATAGGGAGAACCATGTCCTTGGCTCGCTCACACAGCCCTGGGCAGGAGATTATACTTGTCATTGGGCTGAGAACTTCAACTGCCCAATTTGTTGGCTGTTGACTGAAGCCTCCCCTCCCTCAGTGCCTTGCTATGTAGGTCTGTTTTGTTTTGTTTTGGTTTGGTTTGGTTTTTCGAGACAGGGTTTCCCTGTGTAGCCCTGGCTGTCCTGGAACTCACTTTGTAGACTAGTTCTGGTCTTGAACTCAGAAATCCGCCTACCTCTGCCTCCCAAGTGCTGGGGTTAAAGGCATGCGCCACCACCGCCCAGCTAGGTCTTAACATAGGACAGGCTCTCACCTGGTAGCCGGTATACCCCAGAAAGAACAAGAGAGAAGTTCTCAAGATGGAAGCTTGTAAAAGTATCTTTAATTACCCTCATATAATTGTCATCTTGGAGGCTTACTACTTCTGTATGCTAACCTAGGTCTACCCTGGAAGTTTCTAGGATCCATACAACCTTATCTAGGCTTAGAATGTTTTCAGCCTCTGGGACTTACTATCTCGAAGTTCACCCTTTCTAGCTCTGGCTGAATTCTGGCTGGCTGGTTAATTCAGCTGTTCTGGTTCAAAACTCCTCTCTAGGCTGACCGATTCAAACTGATTTCTTTCTGACTAAATTGCTCTGCTTGTCCTCATACTAACTTTGTCAATATGTTCTAATTCTCTGTCTCGTTTTTTTCTTCTCCTGTGTCTAGCATGTTCTCTTTCTGCAACCTGTCTCTCTACAACTGTCCTGATAAAATCTCTATGTTAAGTAGCCTCTCTTTTCTCTTTGTTCTCGAGAAGTGGGAATATCCTATTCTGACAAATCTTTCTCTGATTCGTCACTTTGTTTGCCTATCAATTAGACATCGATTTCAAACTTGGGTGCTTCCTTATACTTTATCTTCATCGTTTGGAATTAAAGGTGTGTACTAAGGGTGTGCCTGTATTCCAGCCAGAAGGATTAAAGGTATGTACCAAGGGGGTTGTCTATATTCCAGCCAAGTAGCCATGTTGCTGGATTAAAATCCCTCTACAAACGCTAGATTTGTAACCCAATCCTGGGTGTTATTTCTTCAGCCTTAAATGACTTCTTAGAAACACATTTACAAGAGTATGAACACCAGGAGGCAGGCTCAGTGCCATCTGTTATGGAAGATGGCTGCATTCTGAGGTAGTTTCTTGGTCCTCTAGGATAGGAATATTGCCTGATCCTGTCAAAAATCACCTTGACATCCATGCATCCACTGCACCTTTAAGAAGATGGTTCTTCTTCTATGTATTCAATTGCAGGTAAATATTTGAAAACAAACAAACAAACAAACAAACCAGCTGTATAGATAGATACTTCTTATCACCACCACCCCCAACAAAATGACAATTTATATAACATTTGCATTGGTGATTATGTATTATGAGTAATGTAGAGATAATTTAGAGTATATGAGAGGATGTGTCCAAGTTATATGCAAATACAGCAATTTACATAGGAGAGTTGGCTATGCCACAGATTTAGGAATCCCGGGGATAGCTCTAGAACTAGTCTGCTATGGATGCAGATTGGAACTATGCATGGAGGGTCACTGGATGCCAGGTCCTGTGCTGGGTACTGGGGAACCAATGGAAAGCAGGTACAACCTGTAAGCATGGTTTCTTGCTTCTGACCTAAATCTGTGGCCTGAGTACTCCATTCGGAAGCTAGCTAGAACTTGGGTGACCATAGGGGTGGACCAGGTTGGAGACGTTATCCTACATGTCTACCTCGTTTTGACACTGCCTCCATCTGGTGTCCCACCTCTGAAGTCTTCAGTTCAGCCCATCTTACTACTGCCTTCTGAAGGATGGAGCCCCTGATGCTCATTCGTTCCCTCGCAGAGGAATAACAAGCACAGCAACTGGAGATAATGCAAAAGAAAATGGTGGCTGGCAAAGAAACAAACAAACAAACAAACAAAATCCTCCTTGATATTATTCCATACACTGCGTCGGGCAGCTACAGATGAACCACTTTACCACAGAATCGTCGCTCTGTGACTGCGTTGATAGGGATCTGGATTAAAGACTTCCCTTGCTCCCTCCATCTTAATAGCAACCGTAAGCTTCTATCTTAAAAGTGCATCTCCTTTCACTGTGGGAACTTGAGCTCAGCAACCGCGGTTCTTTGTTTCTTTTTTCTTTTCTTTTTTTTTTTTTTTTTAGATATTTTCTTTATTTACATGTAAATTTCTCCTTTCCCAGGTTCCCCTCCAAACAAACAAACAAACAAACAACAAACAAAAACATCAAGAACAAATCCCTGTTGCCTCCCCCCTCCCCATGCTTGCCACCCCACCCTCTCCCACTTATTGGCCCTGGCATTCCCCTACACTGGGGCACAGAACCTTCACAGGGCCGAGGGCCTCTCCTCCCATTGATGATCGAATTTGCAATCCTCTACTATACACATGCTGCCAGAACAATCAGTCCCACTATGTATAGTCCTTGGTTGGTGGTTGCGTCCCTGGGAGCTCTGAGGGTACTAGTTAATTCATATTGTTGTTCGTCCTAAGGGGCTGCAAACCCTTCAGCTCCATAGGTCCTTTCTCTAACTCCTTCACTGGGGACTGTGTACTCAGTTCAATGGATGGCTGCTAATCCTCGGAGTGATCAAGATGAGAATGACAGCCGGGCAGTGATGGCCCACTCCTTTAATCCCGGCACTTGGGAGACAGAGGAAGGTGGATTTCTGAGTTCGAGGCCAGCCTGGTCTATAGAGTGAGTTCCAGGACACCTAGGGCTACACAGAGAAACCCTGTTACCGTCATTCTCACAACGGTGCGCCACCACTGCCCGGCCACCAAGCTCTTTCATACTGTGGAATTATAGCCTGTTATGGTGGCATGCTTTGTCTTCAGGGGCCATTGAAGGACAATTTGATCGAGGTTTCGTTTTCTATCCCACAAGGACAGTGCACCTCTAGTGCCACGTGGTAAATTCCAGACCAACAATCATGCTCAAATTGAGATTCTTCTGGAGTTAGGTAAGGGGAAAGTCCTGGATGGGCTGAGAACAGTGCCTCTCTGCCATCCAAGCCCGAGCCTCAGCAGGATTCCTCCAAGCAGCTAAACTTAGATCAGTGCTTTGCTTCTGCCAGCTGCTCCTATTACACCCAGCAGGCATTGCCTGGGTATGTCTACCCTCATCCTGCCTGTGTCGCTGCCGTGCAGCTGTGTAGAGACTTGCTGAGAATTAGGGTCCCCTGGCACAATGGTTCACTTCTTGTGGTACAGATAAATGTTTGTGTTCTCATTTTGGCCCCCCTGTATGTGGCCAATAAAGAAATAATTAAGAAAGCTAGAATGCCTACTGTTAACCATGAGACAGAGATGTGTGGAGAAGTGGGGGAGCCTAGAGTGAAGGCTAAAGCTTTCCCAGTAACAGCCAGAGTTCCTCAGGGCTTTCTAGAAGGTAGGCTGTGTGTAGGAAGGCTCTTCCCCTGGTAGGCCCACTGTCTGCCTCTTTCTGAGCTTCACCTTGCTCTTTCATGATTTTCTTCTTCTCTTTCATGCTTCACTTCAACTGTCATTTTTTTCTATAGTGCCATGTCAGTCATTCATGCTCACCCCCTTATCCTGATATCCTGTCTGAGAGGAAGCCCCTCCATCTAGGTTAAACTGTGAAAGGTTCCTTGGCAGATTGGAGCAAAAGTGTGGCATTAAGAGGGGAGAGTGAAAGCTATCTTGGAGTGGAGACATGAGAGATAAAGACAGACATACAGAGAGACCAGGAAACAGAGAGAACGAGAGAAGGACACACACACACACACACACACACACACACACACACAGAGGGGTGGGGAGGGAAACAGAGAGACAGAGAGACAAAGAGACAGAAACTGATAGAATGAGACAGAGACATACACACACACAAACACACACACACACACACACACACACACACACACACAGAATGAGAGACAGACAGACAGACAAAGAGAGAGGGGGCAGTGCCATGATGTTCGGAGGGACCTTATAAAGCGTATGCTGGAAAATAAGCAATTTGTAGCAACGGTGAAAATGCCCAGCACCTGGCAGCGGGTGACTATGAGTTGCTGCTGCTGAGTCACTGCAAGGCAGGCTGGCACATCACCTGATTTACAGCACCACTCAGACTGCAGATCCTCTGGTCTCCCATACTCCTCTTGCCTCAAGAGCTGTCACTCTGCCGAGGCTGTGGGTGGAAATACTGCAGGAGACAGTGGGAGTGGTTGGAAACCCCTACTCTTGTGTCAGGCAGGCTAATGGAGCTTTGGTGCGTGCACGGAAAAAGCCCCAAGAAGTGGAGCCCGTATACATTTATTTAGAAGAAAGCACACAGTTTCAGGTAGGTGGAGTGGATGCTTAATGGCCTTCGTTCCCTTATATATTGTACTCTTTTCTGCAGCTAGTTTTGTGGCTTTTATGAAATGCACCTGTGGTGGCTTAAATAGATTTGACCCCCAAAGATTCATGTGTTTCAATGCTTGGCTACAAAGAGTGGCACCAATAGGAAGTTTAGCCGTATTGGAGGACACGAGTCACTGTGTAGGTGGGCTTTGGGGTCTCCTATGCTCAGGCTCTGCCCAGAGTGGAAGACTGTCTTCTTGTGGCTGCCTTCAGATCAAGATATAGAGCCCTTGGTTCCTCCAGCACCCTGTCTGCCTGCATGCTGCCATGTTTCCTGCTGTGATGATAATGGGCTAATCCTCTGAAACTGTTATCCAGCCCCAATTAAATGTTTGCCTTTATAAGAGTTGTCTTGCTCATGGTGTCTCTTCACAGCAATGAAACTCTAAGAGAACATCTTTTTCTCCAGCTGTAACTTTAAGACTGGCAAATACGTGGCTGAGGATTAGACATTCACTTAAGACATCTCCAGAAAATATAACTTCCACAGCAAGTTATAGTGGTGTATGCATATAATCCCAGGAAGCTGGAGTAGGAAGATCTCCAGTTTGAGGCCAGCCTGGACTACCTAATGAAACCCTGTCTCAAGTAAATAAATAAAAGTAAATAAAGAATCAACCTCTTATAAAAAGGCAAACAGCACATACAGAAATTGTGAATACTCTAATAGGTGTTTCTCTGAAAAAGACATGTAAGTGGTCAACAAGTGCCTGAAAAGATTTTCAATATTATTCATCGTGAAGAGAATGCCATCAAAAGTATAATGAAATGATATCCCATAGCAGCCTCAACAGTTATAAGAAAAAAAAATGTAGAGGAGCAGCCGGGTGGTGGTGGCGCACACCTTTAATCCCAGCACTTGGGAGGCAGAGGCAGGCAGATTTCTGAGTTCGAGGCCAGCCTGGTCTACAGAGTGAGTTCCAGGACAGCCAGGGCTACACAGAGAAACCCTGTCTCGAAAAAAAAGCCAGAAAAAAAAAAAAGAATGTAGAGGAGTTAGAACCTTTGATGTGGCTGGTGGAGATGCAGAGGGGTAGACAATAGTTCTACATTTCTTCAAAACTAAAAAAAAAAAAAATCACTCCATGACTTGTTCGTTCTATGCTTCTCACAGCACAGAGAATGGGACCTGGGACAGATGCTCCTAAGCCTATGGCAGCATCACTCCTAATAGGCCTGAGTGGAAGCACTCCATGTCAAAGAGAGAACTCCGAGGGGCAGGTATGGGCGCACAGGCTCTGCACAGAGGGAGCCAGAGGTTGAACTCATTTACTAAGAAGGTGGCCATGAGCAAGTCATGATGTCTTAGACAAGTTCACGGCCCTGCTGGCTTTCTTGCCCAAGTGGCAGTACAGTGGTTCTGAGCTGCTTGGGTGGGCCCAACTTCTGTTTCTGAATAACTTTCAGAAAAAAATTCTCAGGTCCTCTTGGTCTGAACAGCTAGATGCAAACAAGGTGCTTGTCTCGTTGGGTTTCTGTTATGACTGGTTGATTTGTTTTGTGGAACATTCTTCAAGTAGTCCCTTGTCTTATTGAGCACCTGGTAAGTACTCAGAAAGCATTTCTTATGAAAAGAAGGGTGGGGCACTGGGGGATTGCTTCAGAGGGCATAAGCAACAAAGGGAGCTTCCTTTTCCATTAAAATTAAATATTTTAATTGAAATATTAAAACAAAAATTTTCACACTGTCTTAATATGTCTATTGCTGTGATAAAACACTCTGACCAAAATCCACTTGGGGAGAAAAGAGTTTACTGTATTTGACATCTCCAGGTGTTCACATCACTGAGAGAAGCGGAGGGCATGGAGGAATACTCCTTATTGGCTTACTCATGGCTTGCTCAACCTGCTTCTTTATATGGTCCAGGACCTTATAAAGATGGTAGTACCACACACAGTGAACAGATCCTCCAACATTAATCATCAATCAAGAGAATGCCTTGCGGACTTGCCTACAGATTAATCTTAGAAGATATTCTCTAGATTAAGATTCCTTCCTCCAGGAGATCCTAACTTGTGTCAAGTTGACATAAAACACACATACACACACACACACACACACACACACACACACACACGTCTTTATTCCCTCCCAATATTTTTATATTTACTTTAATCTTATATCTATGAGTGTTTTGCTTGTATGTACGCAAATGCAATACTCAAATGCAATGCCAGAGGAGGCTGGAAGACAGCATCAGAAACCCCCCTCCTAACTGGAACTACAGATGGGGCTTAACTGAACTTGGATCCTCTGCAAGAGCAACAAGTGTTCTTCACCCACTGAGCTACCTCTCTAGCCCCATTACTCCCCTACATCTATACAGCTTGTGAATTCCAGGTAAATTTGTTGAAGTTTCCACTTTTTCATCTCCTTTTCTGTGCACGCATGCACATATGGATGTGCAGGCATGTGTGTCTGTGCATGTGTTGTGTGCATGGGGCCGCCAGAGGTCAACTCCGAGTGCCACTCTTTAGAAGCTGTCAACCTTGTACTTTGAAAAGAATCTCTTACTGGTGCATCTAGCTTGCCAGTTGGCCTAGGCTAGCTGGTTATGGAGCTCCAGGGATTTTCCTGTCTCTACCTTCACAGAATTGGGATTACAAGCAGAGGCCTACCTGTAGGTCCTGGGACTCAAACTCAGGGCCTCTCAAACTGGTACAGCAATCATTTAACTAAGCCATCTCCCAGCTTCTTTCTATCTGGTCTACCCCCATTGGTGTGTGTGTGTGTGTGTGTGTGTGTGTGTGTGTGTGTGTGTGTGTGTTTCTGATGTTCTAAGCACTTTTTAAGTTTGCCTAAGCAGTTATCCACACCAGCAGAGGAAGAATCAACAACAACAAAAAAAATTTATAACAAAAGATTGTTTTAAAATTTGCAAAACTTTTCAGGGCATACGACACCCCCTCAGTCCCCTGAGACACAATGTTCCTTTTTATAATAGTTCTCTGGCTGCCCCTAAGACTCCTCTGCCACCCTCCAATTTCACGTGCCAGTCTGCACAGTCAGTCCCGCTGCAGAGTGTGTGTGAACCGAGTGAAGTTGGTGTGATGCCAGTCCTATGATTTGGGTGCTACTCAGCTGTGACACAATAGAGGGAATTTTCCTGTATGAATCTGACCTCTGGAAGATAACAAAGCATTAGAGGACTTCTCTGGCTGGAACAAAGCAAGGATCTCGGTTGTGAGATGTCTGTGGGAACAGCCACTTGGCAAGCCCATGAAGCAGCGTCTCAATGGTGAGAGGTTGCCCAGGTGGACTCCAGAAAGAAGCAGGGCCTCTGTGCAGCCACAGCTACAGGGAGCCACATCTTGCCGATACCTGATTCTCATTGGAAGCTGGTCTTTTCATAGTCAACCCTCATGCTCAGGGTCCTGAGCAGGGGACCCTGATGAACCTCTGCTGGCCTCCTGCCCAAGGAACCTGAAAGTTAACCAACATGGCTGTAAGCCACTAAGTTCTTGGTAATTCTTATGCACCAACCAGTAGAACATTAATGCTCTCTTTTCCACATTGAAATAAAATTCATAAATAAGCAATCTACTTATACACATAATTTTAAAATACCATAAGTGTATAATAAGGAGAAGGAAAGAAAACTGGCTGGTTCTGTGTGTCAACTTGACACAAGCTAAAGTCATCAGAGAGGAAGGAGCCTCAGCCGAGGAAACGCCTCCAGGAGATCCAGCTATAAGGCATTTTCTCAATTATTGATCAGTGGGGGAGGACCCAGTCCATGGTCGGTGGTGCCATCACTGGACTAGTGATCCTGGGTTCTATAAGAAAGGTTGAGTAAGGCCGGGCAGTGATGGCGCACACCTTTAATCCCAGCACTTGGGAGGCAGAGGCAGGCGGATTTCTGAGTTCGAGGCCAGCCTGGTCTACAGAGTGAGTTCCAGGACAGCCAGGGCTACACAGAGAAACCCTGTCTTGAAAAAACAAAACAAAACAAAACAAAACAAAACAAAAAACAAACAAGAAAGAAAGAAAGAAAGAAAGAAAGAAAGAAAGAAAGAAAGAAAGGAGGAAAGAAAGAAAGGTTGAGCAAGCATTCCTCCATGGTCTCTGCATCAGCTCCTGCCTCCAGGTTCCAGCCTTGATCTAATGATGGAAGTGTAAGCTAAATAAACCCTTTTCTCCACAACTTGATTTTTAATCATGGTGTTCTGTTGAAGCAATAGGAACCCCAAGTAAGACAGCACTCATATTTCAATAATAAAGTATAGAGGCACACCCATACTTGAAGACTTATCCAGGAGTCAGATGTATGCATCTGTACCCAGAAGCATGCTCAGCAACACTTGTGGAGGACTTTCCAGGGAACCCTGGCTCCCAGAGCCTGGGATTTTGCCAGGGATCGAGAGTGTAAAAAGCCCCACTCTCAACTAGAGAAGTGATTCTCCGCTTGTGGCTCGCACCATGGGAAGCACATATTTCTGATAGTCTTAGGAACCCCCTAGCCAGAAATGTATTTTTGTTGCTACTTCCTAACTGTAATTTTTGGTACTGAGCCATGTCTCAGTTCCTAAGACCACCAGAAATATGTGTTTGACCCAGGTCGAGAACCGCTGAACTAGAAGTTCCCTCTGAGCAGCAGTCCTTGACTATGAATTGATTTTTAGCTATGTGATAGAGCAAAATAGATCAGGAAACCTCTCCATCTCCCCAGGAGCATCAGAATAAATCCATTCTCAGAATGCTCTTCAGACAGAAAGCCTCTCATCTCCTGTTACTGCCTAAGAGAATCAGAGGGATACTTGGCTTCCACAACAGTTGCTGATGTGGATTGTATTCAGTGTGTCACAGGCTCTGAGCTGTCTCTGAGATTCATCCTGTATTCCCTGTTCTCCGTTGTCAAGGGTGCCCTTTTTGAAATCTACCCAAAAGGGGACATGGCAGAAATGCAAAAGGCTCATATTATTGCATTCACAGGCCATACCCAGGCAAGTATCACATCGTTCTTCATCCTGAAAACAAAAAGAATATATTGTTGGTGCCTCATTGGACACCACTGGTAATTTCTGGTTAGTTGAGGAGTTCAGCAAGAACCACCAGATACACTCTCCTGACTGAAGAAAGTTCTTGGAGAGCCCTGGCACCTTGTGATCAACAAATTCCAAAGCCTAGGGACTATGTGGGTATCTATGAGATTGGGAGACAAAACTGAGTATTTGGATAGTCCCAGCATGGATTTGGGAGCCAGGAAAGACTGAATGGCCCTGCCTTTGATGGGACTCTAGCAGTTGAATCATACAAGACAGAATTGTTAAATGTAGTTGTCTCCTGTTCTCAGTTGTTGTTGACTCAATTTTTTTTGTTGTCGCTTTGGTTTTGTGTCTTGTGTGTCTGATCTACCCTTGTGTGTTCTGAATTGGGACAGTGTGGAGCTCTGCATGCTTAGCTCTTGTAAGCTTGGCGCAGCCTGCTCCATCTGGCCTCCAGTGCTTGGGACCAATAAGTGGGTTTGAAAAACCCAGAGCCCCCATAGGAAAGCCAGCAGGCACTCCTCTGAAATTCCAACACCGGAGGAAGTAAATGTGGAGAGCTTTAGGTGCCACTTATAGAAATTTGCTGCTTATAGAAATTTGGCAAGTACTTGTCACTGGGCTCTGGAGGAGGAGTATTTGCATTTGGGTTAATGCAAGGATCAAGGTGAACAAAGCCAAGGAATGTGTGACTTCCCTTTTGTCTTGGTAATCCTGATAAGCCCCCAGACCCGGGGACTTGGTTTATTGCTTTGTTTGATTGCTACCTGGTGCGATCTTTGTTCATTGCCTTGTTTAATCACTTTGTCTCTGATCTAAGAACAGATCCTATTCTCTGCTAGTACCTAGAATGGTAGAAAAGCTGACTGGGGAAAAACTAAACCGGCTTCAGCCTCAGCACTGGCTTGAGTCCTGTTGTAATGTTTTTCTAATTGTCTTCTCCTTTTCAATCCTCACTCCTGTCGTTGAGCTGGCTTGGTCAGGTAAGAAAAGTTTTGTCTGTTTATTTTGTGTATATGGATGGATCTGTGATTTCCAATGTGCAACAAACATGAAGTAGAGGCAGAACTGCATCAGTGTACGACTACACAATGGCCAGCGCATGCTTGCTTCTGACTGGTCTCTCCCTTGGATATATACTGTGCTCTATCTAGGTGTCTTGATTATAGCTTGGCTGCTACTGTTACAATTAGCCATTGGGTTTGTTTGAATGTGTGAGCTTAAGGGATGTTTTGTGTCATTCTATTTTAAGGGTCCATAATTCACCGAGGACGATACCCAGAGCTCAAATAGTATGCAAATGAAAGAGTGTTTTATTCTGCAGAAGTCCAGCGTGCTGGAGTCTCCCATTACCGGAATAGAGAGACAACCAAGTGAGCTTTCATGCAGGCCTGATTTAAAGCACGTTATGGAATTCTGGGGTAGGTGACCTCTATGTTCATCTGTTGGGTCCATCTCTACAGACATTCCATTACTGGAGTGTAGGGGCTGGAAACTTGCTGGGGAGGTCTGGAAACTGTTACTGAGGAAGTAGCTGAGGAAGTCTGGACTGGCGCTGACCCATTGTCCTTGTCTCAGGCCAGTGTTCCATTGTCTTTGTCTCAGGGGCAGCTTCTGAGGCAATTCTGGACTTGCCTGAAATTGCTCAGTTCTTGGAAACAGAGATTTAGGTCTAGTCTCCTTAACTGCCCATCATTTGTAGCCTACCATGGAATCAGCCTGGCCTTATCACTACTTTATTGAGAGTCTGGCTCTGGAATTGGGTTATGGCTCACCCTTCTTCAGACTCAGGCATGCTTTGAAGGACTATGTTGGGGGTCAGAAACTAAAGAGATTATTGACTTATTAGTTATTGTGGGTAAGGTTAAAATTCTGTGACAAAAAGTTAACTTAAAACTTGTAACTTGGCGTTGGTAGTTAAAAGCCTATTCTTAGATAATCTTAAAGGGACCATGTGGCATTCTGTTCTGGGTTGCTTGCCACCACCTTGGGCAGCAATATATGGTTGGTCGATATCTTTGATAGGGATGAAGAAGCTTTACCTCATAGCTTTACCACCATTTTGACCAAGGGCAACTATGGTGGTATGGGCTGACCAAGGAGACAACAGATCCCCAGAGATGCTTTTAAGTTGGGACAAGATTTTTAGAAAATTCCTTTCTGTCTTAAAAAACAGGTGTATATAAGACAGGATTTAAAACAATGCTTGTTTAATAAGTTATTAAAGTTATACCTCCATGTGTTCACATACAACAATGTAACTTTCTGGCAGTCAACCTTTGTAATATAAGAGTAACCCATTCGGTATTGATTTTAGAGCCTTTAAATTGTTTGTACTGTTAGAGCTTGGTTTTGCCTTCTGAAAACTATGGTTGTGCTCTGTGTCTTCACCCTTTAAACAGGTACTTTATCTTGATTTTGCAAGCACACATAGTTGAAAAATTTTAAACTTTGTTTTAGAAAGTTTTGGAGTTTTAAAACTGGATACTTAAAATAACAATTTTTAAAGATATTTAAGTTTATAAGGATACGGGTCTAGCCGGGCAGTGGTGGCATATGCCTTTAATCCCAGCACTTGGGAGGCAGAGGCAGGTGGATTTCTGAGTTCGAGGCTAGCCTGGTCTACAGAGTGAGTTCCAGGACAGCCAGGGCTACACAGAGAAACCCTGTCTCGAAAAACTAAAAGAAAAAAAAGGATGCTGGTCATTTTAAAGCTTATAAGATACTTTATTGTAATGTCTTTATTAATATATGATCTTAGTAATTAGGTAAGTGAAAGGCTAAAAATTAGGGCCACAGTTAAACATGAGAGACTGAGGAATTCCTATCTTATGATACAGTAAGACAATGACCTTAACCAGTCTTACAAAGAACTTATAACAGTTTTTTAACCTGTGGATCATGACCCACCCCTTTTATTTATTTTTTTAATAGGAGTAGCTTAGGATTGCCTTCATGTTGGATGTTTACACTGTCATTCATAACAATGCAAGAGTACAGTTGTAAAATAATGAGAACAATTTTATGGTTGGGGTCTCCAAAGCATAAAAAATTATGCTAAGGATTAGAACATCAAAATGGTTGAGATCCACTGGCTTAGAAAACATCTCTCCTTACCTAGGATCTATTCAGGCTAACAGAGACTGATTCAAGGACATATGTCTAACTTCCTTGCTTTTGCTAGCATTGTTAAGCTGTAACTATTTTGGTAAACTGAGTCATCCGGGAACCTGTTATACTCTATAATGTTACACCGTGTAAGGATCAGGAAAGTTTCCAGTCTCTTTATATACTATGCTCATGAGTTAAAAGTTTTATTTTGATACTAAAAGAGCTTCAATTTAAAAATTATTATTATTATTATTATTATTATTATTATTATTATTATTATTTTGACTCACAATGCTTTGCCTGGTCTGCTTTTTGTCTTTGTTTGTTTGTTTGTTTGTTTGTTTGTTTTGTCTTTCCCTTATCTTTGCTTATATATTATGGCTTCTGATTTTTTTTTTTTTTTAGTTTTTTGAGACAGGGTTTCTCTGTGTAGCCCTGGCTGTCCTGGAACTCACTCTGTAGACCAGGCTGGCCTCGAACTCAGAAATCCGCCTGCCTCTGCTTCCCAAGTGCTGGGATTAAAGGCGTGAGCCACCACCGCCCGGCAAAAAAATCATTATTTTTTTAAGGCTTACCCTAACAGGGACGGAAGGTAAAGTCCTAGTCTTATAGAAACTACTAACTTACTATAAACTGTTAAGGATAATTGCGAAATGTAAGTTAACAGTCTGTCACCTGATAGGTGCCCCAAATGTTTAATGTGTTCAGAACTATATTTGTAATTATGCTAAGTACTACTTAGCTGCGGGTGTATGCTTTCAAGGTATAGCCTGAAGCAAGTAGCTAAAAACACACAAGGATTGTTTAACTCAGATATGCTAAATAGATATTGGCTCTCAGACCTGTCAGAGATCTGCTGACTGTGGCATTTAAGATGCTTAAACTTTGCCTAGACCAAGTAAGGTTAGTCCGCCCCTTGTTCCTTCTCCACAGAAAAGCCTCTCATCTTCTGGGCCTGGTGGCGAGAGACTGATGTTTCTGGCTCCAATGCCACAGAGACCACAGGAGCGCGGGACTACTGTCTAGGTAATGGACTATACACACTAGTCTCTGTCATTTTGAACAATACATCGGACATTTAAATTATAATTTGTCCTTCTCGGGTCTCTGATCAAATTGATGGTTAGGCTAAGTATTATCAGCTAGGGAACAACAGGTACCTAGCTCCTTCTCCCAAGGCTGCAACCACCTTGTTAGTTCATGAGTGAGTTCATTAGTTAGTTAAAGCTACTAGGTAGCTTTATTAAAGGAAAAAAAGGATGAGAAGGTTTCCTGTGTAACTTTCCACTAAAAGAACATGCTTTGCAATGACTCCTCCATAATAACTACTCATGTCTCTGGTAATTGGTTAAATAAAGAAAAAATATTCTTAGGTATGTAAAAGTTTGAGGATATAAAAGCTTAAATAATTTCTGGGGGGTCTCAAAAACAATTTAAAGTATATAAAAACATTTTAAAGTATTTCAGATTTCTTTCCCCTTCTATGCTATTGTTACACTAAGATTTCAAAGGTTCAGAGTTTTAACACTGATCAATAGAGTTATGAAAAGAGGGTAGAGCACTGAGTGCTTGCTATCCAGTCACAATCTCAAGATTTTGAGTTGTCTTTGGTTGTATTCTATTTGGTTTGGTTTGGTTTTTCGAGACAGGGTTTCTCTGTGTAGCCCTGGCTGTCCTGGAACTCACTCTGTAGACCAGGCTGGCCTCGAACTCAGAAATCCGCCTGCCTCTGCCTCCCAAGTGCTGGGATTAAAGGCGTGCACCACCACCGCCTTGGTTGTATTCTAAACAGAGACTTCAAGAAGCTTTCCATGGGGCTAAAACACCTCTGTCCAATCTATACAGCTGGATCTTTGCACAAGGAAACCATGTTCATGCTTTTTAACCTAAAGCTTTACAGCTTTTGTTAGGACTCAAAGACACGAGTGCACTCCTGCTGCCTTACAAACACCTGTTAACTGCTTTTTATACAGTGTGGATTTCAACACAATGGTCATACTAGTGTATCTCCTCCTGTTAACTAATAATTGATGTAAACTTCAGCGAGTCAAAGGAAGCATAAGCCTTGGATACACCCATGACAGTTCAAAGAGACGGCACAGTCTACGTTTCTGCGCCAGTCTTTTCCTGAAAACGGGACTTTCCCCTGGTCTTCAGACTCTTCGCCTTCTCCAGTTACTAGGAAATGTTAGCTTCTGCCCCTAGACTATATCTGTCTCAGCGGATTTTCACTTGGCCAACAGACACCACGTCGGAGTCACCTAAGGCCTGCGAACTGCTGGGCTCTGGACTTGCTGAAAGCTGGTATAAACCAGTCCAAGCGATGAGATTGCTCCCTGTCCTTTCAGCTGGGTCAGCTCACCGGAGGTTTCTAATCAATGTCCCACTGCCCAGCCCTTGACTAGCCTTTCAGTCTTGTTGGGCCCTGACAACACCACCCTAATTTCAACTGGAAGCAGATACAGAAGAGAGCGTGCTGTCCTTTGCTGCTGCACCTCCTCCAGCTCCTGTCCCACCCTCTACTCCCCAACAGGCTGAAACTCAAGTCAAAAGGAAACTTCCTGGCATAGGGAAACTGTGCCTCGATCTACTTACCCGGGAAATCCCGGGGAGTGGTCCTGACCAAAGTCCGCCTTGCTTAGTATTTAATATGTAGTAAGATTGCTTCAAATTTGGCCCCAAATGGTGGAACTTGTTTTTCTTTGGTGAAACTCAGCATTAACACGGCGAAAGTTTTGTCCCCAGTATAAGCTCATGCCCCCATTATCAAGGAAAGAAGAAGCAAGGCCTGGATGTGGCCCTTGTGAAAGAAATATAGACTGAACAGGAGCAGCTACACAAACCAGGTTCTAGAAAGCTCTCTGATCTTAAATGCATTGATTTTATTAGACTCTGGACTCATTAATTAATACAAACCTATGTTTTAGTCCTGATATTCTTTTTTTTTTTTTT